>VBVR01000703.1:0-43058 GCA_011638315.1 Tetramorium parvispinum | reverse complement strand
ATATATATATATATATATATATGTATGTATGTATGTATATTCTTTGCAAATTTTCTTTGCAACAGATTTAGATTATTTACTTTGATTATTTCTATTATATATTATTTTATAAAATGTGCTCTACACTTTTTTTATATAATTTAAGTATATTGTTCTTAAAACATAGATTTTATTAAAGTAAATTTAAAAAAATTTTTAAATACTGGTGCAAATAACTATCGTGCCTTTTGATAAGATTTTGCTATATCATTTACCATTATAAATGTTAATTTCAATTATATTTTTGATTATTTATAATTTAAAAGATTTCTATCTTGATAAGAAAAAATCGATTATTCATGCATATCTTTGCAGTATAACTCTTGTATTTCAAACAACTTTGACTTTTCGTCAAAGTAAGGTCTATTCTTTTACTTTGACTTTTCGTATTTTAAATACAAAGAAAATGCGATGAATCTTTCTGATACAAACAACGTACACTTCAGCGTTTCTTTTGACTGGCGACATTATTAGGTAGCTCATTAATTATACCATTTACAAGATAACGATTAAGGCAGCTAATTCAATGCCCCAGGGGATAAGGTATCTTCCCGAAGTCGCGTTAAAAAGACAGGCACCTCGGGGCGTAGGGCATAAATTCACATCGTAGCTGTCTGGCGTTTTTCTTTTTATGGCAGTTTTGAGCAATCGAAATCACCACCACGGAAATTCTCACGTGCCCCGCATCGCGTCATATGCCTCGAACAAACTAATTAACTGCCGCGTACGAAGTGCCGTGCATGCAACCGCATCGCACCGATCCCAGGGCCGTCATTTTTCGGATTTGCCGACAATCCCGTCCAGATAGTCTCACGCAGATAGCGCGAGTTCCACACCAGGTGCCCGGGGTGATCCTCGGGCTCCGGTACAGGTTCCGAGCGCGGTGAAACGAGCCACCGGTGGAATTAAACCCGGCAGGGGGGAGCACACCTAAGTTGTGGGTGGTAGACACGACGGGGAAAGGGCAGAACGGGGAACGACGAGGGTTGAAATCGTGGGGGAGACAACGACCGCGGCGCATAGTCCGGTATCCCTTTGTTCGACGCGTGGCAAGATAAATTCAGCTAATAAATGACCAGGGGCTATTTACCGTGGCGGTAGCGCCTCGTTATCCGGTTCGGGCCTCGTATATACACATATATATACATATCTATACATATAGGTGTGTGAGTTAGTGTGAGTATATATATATGTAATATACATACATATACATACACAACGACGACGTGTTTTGCAGCATTTTGAGCATGGCTCAGTATCGGTAAGAGGCCGATAAATCTTGGCGCGCTCGACTCTTCCAGGCACACCGAGGAGTCATCCCGTTCTCCTCTCTGATGCTGCGGTGCTGTATGTGTTCTCTCTGTTACGTACGCTACGTACACTACGTACCTCCCCCCTTCTTTATCGCTCGTAGTAGCTACCAGAGAAAGGAGCGCTAGAGCGAGAGGAAGCGCTAAGAAAATGAGTGGAAGCGAGAGAGGGAAGCGGTAGCGGGCAAGTGTGAGTGTGCTGTAAGTGCACGCTCTCGTGTACTACAATGACCGTACATAAGCGAGTACAGTTATGTCCCGCGCTTATATGTGAGAGCGCGGGTGGGTCCTCGTCGTGAGGACTCGACCGCTATCGCGAAATCAGCGTCCGTCTTAATTATCGCCCTCAGCCTTGCTGCCCTCACCGTCCCGCCCGCATAGATTCCTGCTCGCCCCTTCAGGCATAAGCTTTTTACCCGTTAGCACGATATCTTAAGCGATACTACCTCGAGAGAAACAATATGAGGATACACTAGACGTAGAGCAGTAATAAATTGAGCCTGTAGTCTATAAAGTTTGGTATTTGTTAAAATTGTAAAAATCGTTAATGAAAAACCACATCAGATATTGACTGGACGATTTGTAACAGTTTTAAGATCCTCGATCTTACTTTTTATAATTCTGCTTGTATGTATTTCGTGGATTAAAGATGTATCGGAGCTATCTTCGAAATAGTACCAAGTCGATAAGAATTTGTGAGATTGTTCTTTTAGCCTTCTTGATGTGTTGCAAAAAAAAACTTTAAACGAATCCACTAAACAGTTGCTGAGCAATAACGATTTAAATTTCACACGTATTCTTATGGAAACAGATCGTCTCGAAGGATAAAAAATATTGAAGAAATGGTACCAATATTTTCAATATTTTTGTACATCTAGTATACGGATAGATGAAACTATCTACCAAGTTTCAATTATCTTCATTACATCGTTTTAAATAAATAAATTATAAACTAACAAAAATGTGCTACCACAAATAATGCTGGAAAAAACATTTGTAATATGAAAAATACCTTTCTAGGAGTAAAAATAAAACTCCAATTATAGTTCAAGTTCCTTACATCTAGATTTACTATGCGTAAGGCATAGATATTCAAGTATTTCAAGTTTCATGCACTTTTATCTAAGACTGTATCTCCGATACATCTTTAATATCTTTTTAAGCTGGTAACATTAAAATATCAAAATACCAATAGCGCTTAAAAGATTAATAGAACTGCATTTAATAAAAGATTTTTAAATGTAATAGAATTAATTAATAACAAAGTTCATGAGAGATTTCTTTTTCAAATTTCTATATCCGAAAAGTGATGTTTATAGTTAATGTTGCAATCTTTCGCTTTATAATGAAAGACTCCTGTGTGATCCTCCTCCTCAATAATCGTTGTAAATTATGTAAAAATCGAAAAGAGCGCAAAAAATATTACATTACAAATATTTAACAATGAGAAGAAGCGAGTGAGAAGAACAAAATTTTTGCCTTTCAGAGCAAAAGTTGCGAATGGAATAATAGTCTCGGAAGACCGGCTATTAACACGATCCGCTCTTTTGCGGCACGAGAATTTCAACGTTTGGACAATTTGACCACAACATAGTCCACGTAGTTGCGAATGCGCGACGTCAGCTTGTTCCAAGCGGACCATTCCGTGACCTCAACTGCGATGAATCTCGTGCGCGGTTACGGCTCTTCAATGCGAACCTCTCTCGGGGCTTAAAAATCTTTCGCGGAAATCCCTTAAATCGGCGTCCGGACGGGTGCGTTTAATAATTTACGCGTGACTCCGTCCGTCGGTGAAAAATAAGAACGCTCCGTCGACCGACCATTTTTTCTTGCTAATTGAAGGAAGTAAACCCTTTTACTCGGTAGATCATGATAAGCTTCGGGGCTTACCAGCCAAACAACGAGACCGAGTTGTATAGAAGCGCAGCGATTACGTTCAACGTTTCCTTACCTTATCGTAGAATACTTCCTGTCTGCTAACGATTTCTCCACCTCGTACAAATAGACAAATCCGTATATTCTACACAATAATGACGCAAATTCGAAATCATTTCAAATAAAAATGTTCCGCGCACTAATCGTGCGCATCGCCCGGAGATTGAAAAGCCGAAATGAAAATTGTGACGTCAAACTCGTGGGAAGGACGCGACACGAGAGCGAGAGGTGAAATATTTACATTCCCCGCCAAGTCACAACGATGAAGTCGTTTGTCACAGAATTTAATCGCTAACTTTCCTTGACCTATTCAGTCCCGGTAATCATGCACTGACTCTTCATTAGCGCGCATTCAATTTCAACTTATTATTTTAATTAGTATTTGTGCGAGACATGTGAAAATGTGCACGTCCCCGATGAGAGATATCCCCGCGGGAATTCGCATAAACTAAACGAGGCAAATTGTGCCCGCGATGGAACTGTCCCTCCGGAAATTATTTTAACGTACGCTTTTAAATTTTACACCAGCTGGCGGAATAGCGGCGTGCCCGCCAAAGTTTCCATCAGCCGGTCTCCAATTCCCCGGACAAAGATATTTCCCAGTGTCGACTGTCTTAATCCGCGGACAATTTACGCGTCACCGCCGGTCACTCATTCTCGGGTTAATATAAAAAGAATGAGTTTCGGAATACCTCATTGATCGAATGTGCCACCGAAAGAAATCAGAAAGGCCTGGTCGAACTCGGCTCATAATTAACGGGATGCGTGAATCACGCTCTGGGAACAATGGGACGAAGCTGAAATATAAAAGGGCAGATGTTAGCGCCGAACAAACTTTCGTTCTTTTGATCAATATAATCCAAGCGTACGCGTCAACGCATTCCTCTATCGGATTAATAGCTGGATGCGAGTTCCAACAGCGGCATCGCGTAATAACCAACAACAAAAGCGGCGACGTCGTTAAACGACTGTCGTTTGTAATAAACGCTCGCAGTTTGTTGGGCAACAAGGGATTATTATCAACGGAAGCTCCCCTGACCCGTGGATTTTATCAATACGGCAAATAAAATTGCCGCTGGAAAAAAACATAAAATTTCGATGCGCGAATTCCCATGCAATTTTCATAAATATCCGAGGCCGCGCGCGCGCTCACGCGCTCGGTTATATATCTCCCTTAGCGTTTTCGCGATTTTATTTTCGCCCGGATATTTCCGCATCACCTGTTTTTAATTCAGCGTAATAATCGATCGTACGTTCCATCGAGGTTATTGGATTCTCACCGATATCTACGTTAATGTAATCACATGCGGGTGACGTACCCATTAATCGCATTTTAAAATCCAGCCCGGACGAGAGAAAGAGAGAACGCGCGCGAGAGAGAGAAGGGAGTTCATTAGAATTTCAATTTTGCATTTACAGCTTTGGCCGTTCCGCTGGTACGAGAAAGTAGGAAACCTACTACGAGGGGTAGTAATCCGACTGTATAATCACCGTTGCGTTGCAGATTCACCGTTGCGTCAAATGCACTTACTTGGACGTCTGTAAAACGCGACGACCGGCTTCGGTATTTTAGTCGGTCATTCGGCGGGTTTTAATCCCTCGCGGAGAGCACACAGTACTGTGCCGGCCACCCGTAAAAAGAAAAATAGCTGCTGTAATTCCGGAACTTTCCAGACTGTCGGGAATCGGAAGAGAGAGAAAAGTACGGAGGGAGGGAGAGAAAGAGAGATGAGTTCGAGACAGTTTCGCAAAGCCGATACCCTGCAAGAGAGGAATTATGGTACGCGATTTGGAGTGGCCTCACGTAGACGCGTTCCGTCGACGTCGAACCTTCGCGATTAAATCTAAGCCCCCGCAACTTATTTGAGGCAAATAATTACTCTTCCGACAACCACGACCGCTGCTACGTACAATGTATAAACTTTAAAGGAAGTATAATAAACTTTATATGCGCTATATTCATGTAATATCTCACATCGTGTAATAACATGCAAGATAAAAGTGCATTGCATTTAATATTTTTCATATATAATGTATGAAACTATCTGCAAACATTTATTGCTTAATAGTGTATTAGTTTCTTAATAAAATTTCCTCTCCGCGATATAAAATATCGTCACATTTGTAGAAATTTCAACTTTCGTATTATTTTCTCCAACACCTGATAACGAAACGCCCGAAAGATCCCATGTAAGTCTAACATAAGCTATAAAACGTTAGCCGAAGCCATAAGATTTCTGTAACGTAGCGATGGAGTTTTTTTTTATTTGAGCATGAATTATACGATCAGAATGTGTCATTTCAAATGGAAATCCCCCGTTGGCGTGTGGAGAACTAAAAAACTTATGTGATATCAAATTACCGGATTTTCTCAGAATCGAACCGTTTCTGGATATCCTGTGTTAGGGGCCCAGAATAGAACGCGAAAATGTCACAAAGAATATTTAATCGTGTCGTTAACGCAAATCTGATTGCCAGATTTAGATCTACGTCAGTTTCCATAAAACAAGCCACAGAAACACTAATAAGAGACGTTATAACTGCAGTAACGCGATAGAAACGGATTTTAGTCGCGTCGGCTGTGAAAAATGCAAATTCCATTTGGATTAAATGCTTTGAATAACTTAGCGAGCGATCGCTAAGTTTCTGCGCGATATGTCAGTACACGTTAACGATCATAATATGCTAATGCGCGACGTGTAAAAGAGAAAACTATGTACTGCACGAACTTAACGTAATCTGCGTACCATACGCTAAATTTCGTGCAACATATTATATTATATTCTTCAACACTGATGTACAGATATATACATTGTGCAAAATTGCAAAATATAGATTTAAAAATCATATCGAAAAATCGTATTATACTGTTTATATGTTTGTTGTTTGTATTTATGCGCTTGTTTGTAAATGCTTTTATTGGCGCTTTTATTGCGAGATTATCGATAGGAAACACGAAAAATGATTTTTATGATTTTGCATTTTTATTGTTAACGTGATACGCGTGTTTTATTTTACGCTTTATTCCATAGATCCATCACGATCGATCATGTTTTTTCAAGCAAATGCTTGATAGAGAATTAATATGATATTGATGCATTTTTTTCTTCCTATATCTATTTTTCTCGAAACGTTATTATTTCTAAATAATCAATTTAGACACTCGCTGATCTCATATGAATGTGTTATTTATCTTAATAACACTTAATGACGCATTGGGGAAAAATTATGCGTGTTGTGTGCATGCATCGTTAGTTTCATTTGGAGAAGTTTACGACGACCGGAAAAGTGCGATTTCAAAACGACCGAATGGGCATCTATTTCTACCTGTTTTCCAATTTCCATCCGAGGATACCAGGAGGAGATCGGATGCCACGGCGAAACGGGGGAGGGAACACGCGATATAGGACGTTTCACAATATTGTAGGCCCCCGGGCCCGTGGCATGTATGAGCAGGGGGGGAAGAGCAGGGAACGGCTTCGAACCCTTGTCACCACAAAACTCGACTGGAAATCGAATTCTCAGGGCATCGAATGACAATTTAGCCTCGGCCGCGTTCGAGCTAGGGAGACGAGAGCGAATAGAGCTGATGCGACGGTGCGAGCGAGAAAGAGCGAGAAAGCGAGAGAAGGAGAGACGAGATAAAATAGACGGAGATAGGAAAGGCGTAGTAACAAGGAGAAAAAGAGAAGACCCGATGTCGCCCAGTGTTCCAGAGATGTTATCATCGCGGAGGAGGGTTATACCACCACAGGAACGTAAGCGATGAAAAGGTGCCCGGGACTAACCAGACCCTAACAATCGTGTCGCGCATTCTTCTCCGAGCGGACGATCCGCTCGCTCCGATAGTTTCGACAGAGTTGCAATTTGCTCGATGCGGTTGGCTCGGCCTCCTCCTACCGGCTGTAAAGGCTCCTCCACACCGGTGCCATGACAATGAGATCCTTATCGGACCCGGTATGTTTCTTCTTCTCGCTCTCCTTCCGTTCTGGAGCAGCTGCCCGACGTGAACCGCATTTGTATACGGGGATGCGCGTCGACGTCCACAGATCCTCGTATATACGTCCGAAGCCATATAGAACGCGAATCTCTCGACGTAACCGATCATTTCGCAGCTTAACGTAGACTTTCCGCCGGGTCGCGGCAGATTAGATGGAAATGTCGCTGAGTATCAACCGAGAAAAGACTTGTTCGCAATTTACGAGTGACCTGTATCGAATTTACAACGTTTTGTTCAACGTTGCAATTTGTTCAGAAGCGCTGATTTTGGTTTAATAGAATATTTAAGGGCGAAAGTGGCACTAACGGGAATTTAATCATTTCACAGCTTCCGCGATGCGATCTGTCCCATTCGGCATTCGTCTTAAAGGCTTCCGCACACGGGTATCGCCGGACGACAATAAGAGCCTTATCAGATCGGTGAGTTTCTTTCTCGGCTACCACCAGCTGCAACGCTTCTTCTTGCACACGATCCAGCAGCGCCCGATTCTACCAGCCGCAGGACGGAGATGTAACTAATCTCTCTCTCTCTCTCCCTCTCCCTCTGTCTCTCTCTCCCTCTGTTTCGCAAAGTTTTCCGGTGACCCGAAATGGAGGGAGTGGGCCGCTGCTTCTCAGAGACAGAGGGAGAAACTATCCCCCGATAAAAAGAATGGATCTTTAATAAATAATGGGTCGAGTCGTCACACTGAGACAGGAGCCCATTGTAAAGCGTTTCTTTCGGTTCGCTTGAGACCAGCCGGAGAAACGAGAAGTTGAGGACACGCTTTCGGCGAGAGAGAGTGGGCTTTTATACGATTCGTACGTTTTTTCGGGTCTCTTTTGTACGACGATTCTCGGTGGATCGCGTGCCCGCGTCGGAAACGGGGCATTACTTTAAGATGATGTCCGACCGATACAATACGATTTTCCGAAATTTACTACAATGAAACGGCAACACTAACATTCTTTCGGGACGTTTAAGCGGATCATTATTTGGAGTCGTTAAATATTTCAGTAATTACAACGGACGAAAATCGCTTGTATTATTAGTGCAGCATATACATATGTCATTAAAAACAGATTTCAGCTTAATCGATAATAATTGCGTGATAATTAATAATAGCGGTAACGCCGAAAGTAGTAGTTGAATAATACGCTTTTCCCGCGTGGGAAAAAGGATAATCGGTTTGTAATATGTCAGTGACAATGAGCGCACTGCACTCGGCAATGCATGTAAAATTCAACGCTAGCGCGATAATATGAATCGCAATGGAAGCGAAATAATGCGTGCTGACGGGTGATTTATTAAATTTTATTAGCATATCGCTGGACAGGTGAATAATTTCTTGTAACTTTTAATCGGTACCGCCGGATTATTAAATTTTCTCAATGCGATCTTAATTAAGGCAGTCCTTCTATCGAGTGGCCTTAATTAATGGCGAATAAGTTCCACGGAGACGGCATTGTCGAATGGCCGTAATTGAAACTGGATAGGCGGCGCAAAATTGGGGACATAATTGAAGGGGCAGGTGGACGAAAGTGTTAGCTCGCGTTTAGTAGCTTGCGAGGGATGAGAGGAGAGGGCTTTAAGACCGGGCGGTCCGGGCTAACTTTTTTTCCGGCTTCATTGAAACTTTAAAGGTTCGCGGAGCGGAGCAGCGCAGCAACGACGACGGCGAGACATGCTTGAAGTACACCCACCTAGAAAATTCGTTATAGAGGAACAAATTTACAGTACACTTTCGCAAGAGACTTGGTAAGTGCATCATAACGCCTTCGTCCAGCACGTCGGGGGCGGCTGGACGATTATGCTATGATGTACTGTTCGGTATGCGGCAAACTTAGCCTCGGGACTGTTGTCGCGCGAAAGAAATAATTTAATCTTTACGGCTCGAAATTTTACTCTTGTACTTTGTAAGGCGATGATATTATCAAACTTAATTATCAAGCTGGAACGGAAGAAACCACTTGAAATTAAAGTTGCCCATCAAGGAAAACGATTTTGAAGAATCTTAAAAGTTACCATTATTTTTTTCGGTAATTTGTTAAATGGAAGGAAGAAAGTTTTACAAGTGTAAAATGGATAGCACGATATAGTTGGTAATTTTAAGATACTTGAAAACCGCAATAAAAGTAAAAAAAACAGGAATGATAATTATAGCGTTCATATTTTATTATATTCCAGTTAGCCTAACAGTAAAAACCTATTAGAATGTGTCATGTACCAGCAGAGAGAGGATAAAAGTGAGTACGTATAAAAAAAAAGGACTCGGAGTAATGCGAATCAGCGAGGCTCCAATCTTCTTCAAAGGAAACTCCCTTGACTTCCGTTGAGTGTAACGCGATCACAATTCGTATCTTTGTTTTAGCTGACATAAAATTTGCGTTAACGCGTGCTCTTTACGACCGCAATCATGGGTGCTTGTGCCGAGGAGCGGCGCTGACTGCGGCGTGGCACGGCAAAAAATTGTCGAAACACTGTAATTTACTGACGATAAATTTCTTCGAAAGTCGACCGTGGTCGGGATGCGATCTCGCGATCGGTTCGCGCCGGGATCCGGGGCGCATTTTAGAAAAGAGAAAAAAAAAGGAGAACAAGACCGATAATAAGGACGCGAGCTCCGGACGCATTGTATAAAAGAAGGAGAGATGAGTAATCGGTTAAAAAAAAAAAAGTCCGAAGCACAAAGTTAATTGTACGGATAATGTCGGGCGCATGAACGATTTTTCGAGCGGCCTCGAATCGTGCGACGGTCTCCTTTATCCTCGTTAACCTCGGCAATTCCTTCTGCTCTCATTATCCTGATGGTGCACGTGCACGATCTACGTGAAAGCCCGAGATCGTTTACTCTTTTGCGTTGTAAGCGCGGCGAGTAACGGACACTCGCTTCTTCGTTTCTTCGCGATCGAGCGAAAACAATAACGACGACGACGACGATGGCGACGGCGACGGCGACGGCGACGACGAAACTTTTTCTAGCGGAAATTAGCCGCCGATCGTCGTCGCCGAACGGGTATCGCCGCGGGAACCGGTAACGATCGTCTGGCTTGTAAAAGATACGCGGTATTGTCGATCGGAAACGCCGGGAGTCTCCTCGTCGCTTTTGACTAATCGATACGAGAGTCTGCCTGACGAGACAGTGCGAAACACGAGTAATGAAGACCACCGTCGCTCGTAGAACGTCTCCATGTAATCGCGTCGGCTATAGCGGATTGGGACAAAAGACTTCGGATGAAGGGAAGGGTGAGCGGCGATACTTAATCGAACGCTGCGCGACCGAGCGGGCGCGACATTACGCTACGCTATTTATGGAGAGATTGCGCTATCGCAATTTTCGCGGTGCGCGCTTTTACCTACGGCATACATTCGTATACTGTGCATATGTCGCTGTGACCTCGCCCACAGCGTGTGTTGGCGCGTATGCATACGCGATCTCACCCATACGTACGTGTAAATCGGAATCCGTATAGCGTAACCATCGAGTGAAACTGGTTCCACGGAATCAATGGGTCGCCCGCGCTATCTGATCCACGGCACCTAGTACGTGTCGCCTACTGTACAGATAACCGCATTAATGGCGTCCCGCGGAATGTGACCCGCTGTGATTTACGGGAAACCGAGGGACCGAGCGGCTTTCTTTTTGTTTCGCCGCGACCGTCGTCGCAGAGAGAAACAGCTTCGTCGAAAATTGACTCGATCGGCGAAACGATACGGAGATAAATGCGCCGTCCCCGTGTAACCTGCTCTCGACGCCCGCTATAAAGGCCGGATTGCACGTCCCATGCGACGATCACTTGCGGAAAGTTATGGTCGTGTAGCGAGTGTCGCCGCGAGGGGGACAGTCGCCTTGACTGATAAGTACAAATCTAAAGACATCTCTTCTACTGCGCGTTCTAAACGCGCAGTAAAATAAATGATCGATGTTCTATTCAAAGAGGTATAGTTAGCCCTCAGAGAGAGTTTCCTAAGAGTCATGATTCAATCTTATGTTAGATTGTTGACTTTGTAAATGACTGAAATAAAAAACACGATAGGTTCTCCTACACTGAAAAAAAAGATTGATTATAATTGGTTATGATAATCCAGTCTTGATAAAAGTTACCAAAAACCTTGGTAAAACCCTTTAGTTTCAACTAAACATATAGATCATTATGACGAAATAATCTGATAAAAAATAAAGTGATCATAATTATTATTAAATGTTTTGTTATTATTATATTTGATAATATAACTATTTCAAAAATTGCATTGGTAAATACTACTTATAAGTTTACCTAGAATTTTTTTTCTAGTGTAATAATTATAATTTAGGATAGAAATATCATCGTAATTTAACAAGTGATCAAAAATTGATAAAAAGGTATTACGTTTCTTCTGAAGAAATTAGGATTGCGATTATTAATACCATTGCGACAGCATGACATGACTCATCGTACGGCTATAATGAAGGAATCGCAGTCGTAGAAACGAGACAGGCGGGAATTCTAGCGGGTCGAGAGTTCTACGCCTCGAGACCGTCTTTATCCTTTTGGCAAGGTCCTTTTACTACGCCATTAAAACAACGTTGCTCGGCTACTCGAGAGAAGGAAAGGAGGGCATTAGAGGAGCTGTACCTCTCCATAAAGATAAAAAATGCACTTAACTACGCGCCATCGGGCTTTACATCCCGCGACACGTGTAGTAACATACGACACGCCGGGACGATCGTAGGGAGAAAGCCCGGAGAACAATGATCTCCGCCTCCGCCTCGCGGCCCCGCTCGCAGTATGCGCTCGCAGCATGTATCCGCATACAGCTCCGGAGTAAACGATAGGCGAACGTTAACGCTGCTCGGTACAATCGTATGTCCAGCCAGTCGGCCACCGACGTCTAGAACGCGCGCTTTATGGCGCTCGTTCGGTAATGCGATCGTCGTTATCCATCCGTATGATTCGCGCGTTTCCTCCTTTGATACCACTTGGGCATTCACGGGCCGGCATTCAACGTAGATAAATCGAAGCCTTTGAGAAAAATCGCTAGCCCAGCCCTCTCTCCTAACCGAGCTCTCCCCGACGAATTTTATCTCGCCGCCCGAGCCACGAATACCGACCGACCTCTATCTCCTTCGGTACTAATGAAACCAATCTCGTTAGCGACTCCCTTTATCACCTCTTCCCCGATAGCAACGCGCGCATGTGGCCCTTGGCTGATGGAGTTCACGTCGAGAAATAATAGTCACCGCGACATAAATTTCATGCGGGCACGACCCGTAGCTTAGGATTATCTGTTCGTAATCGAATCAGAAAGTGGCGTTATGTGTGAAGGAAAATGCTGATGGCGTTTCGCCGCCACCGTCGTATAATTAAAAAAAAGGGTCAACGTATTAGTCCCCTCGCACATACCTTGTTCGAGGCTTTACGATAAAATAAGCGAAACCAATGGGAGCGGGGAAATAATGGCAATTGAAAGTGATGATGCACAAGAGGAACCTACGAAACGCAAGTGCTGAGATACAGATGAACCGGCCACCATTACCACGCGAGAACAAAAGAAGTAAATCAATTTCAGGAATTACTCATATGACTAAGGCGAGCGGAACGGATAAAAGATAAGAATTTATTCGACATGGAAACCCTAATAATTTCAGCATGAGTTTAACTTTCGATACTGCAAGCTACGAGAAAAAATTGTATGCTCGAAAGAACTGCTATATATAATAATTCTTTTTCCCTATGAATTTACGCTAATGTTGGCAATGGTTAATTTCTACGCTGCTATTTATCATGGCTCTCTCTCTAAAGAAGATTGCGGCTATACACTCGCGTAAAAACGTAAAACTACAGCATCGCTGCGAGACATAAAGGATAAAGATACCGTCTAAGAACGTAGCCTGCGTGCGACGACAAGGCTGGGTAAAATATCTTCTCTGTGGGATAGTCCTGACACGACAGTTTCTCTCGACCGGCGAGACCTTGACCGACACGATGAAACGCTAATTACGTTCTCGTTCGTGTGCTGAATACCGGTCGCTTGACTCAATGCTGCCCACGTAGGAAGCTGAAAAGACGACTATCTGCGAGTCGCCGTCCAAAGAACGCCCGCGCGGCTTCGCGCGGCATGAAAGGAAGTCCTCTAAATCATCTCGAGCTTCGGTCTAAGGAACGAACAGGCGAGGTATTACCTCGTGGAATCTCGCGTCCGCGCGGATTTCCGCGTTCGCGGGAAAAGAAGCACCGCCCGCGAAAATCTCGCGCTCCGCACTGTGCATTAACGCTAAATATCCGATAGATATCCGGAATTCAGTGCCTATACACGCCGTTGTATTACGTCGTAATAATTGGATTTAGTGAGAGAGCCGATTCGACTCGCAGCGCGAATAGACGTATTTTCATTATCGAACATCGACGGCTCGCCGCTTGTAAAGTTTTCGACCGGCGAGCAAGACCTGATGATTTTTACGCAGTTTTTTTTCCTCCCTCGTCCCTTCAACGCTTCTCGAGCGTTCTTGTCCGCTGAATCCTTTTTGCGAGGAACAAACGTCGTTTCTCACCTGTACACGCACGCTGGACATACGAGTATCTATGTGTATGTACATACATATGTTTATGTAACGCAAGCGCAAACGCACGCCAACTCGTTATAAATTTGCCTAACAATACAAACGAATATTTCGGCTATATTTCCCGCTTAGGGTAAGAAATATATAGTCGTGCGGCCAGCCACGCCTAACTTATTCTTCCTCAAAGCCGCTGTCATTTCTCCAACTGGCTCGAGAGACTTCGATCCCTCGGCCTCTCCACCCACTCGACCAGCCTTTCTAATTACAGGCCGCCGCATTTTTCTTTGACCCGTCGATGCGTCCCCCGTCAAGGGTGGCTTCTGCCAGGAAGAAACAAAAATTACAGATTCCGGGCGCCACTTAATTTCCAAGCGCGTCCTGACGCAATTTCTCGGACTATTTAAAAAAAAAAAGAGAGAGAAAAAAGAGAAACGGATAAAGGGAAGCTTCCTACGTGTAATCTCTTGTGCCATAATGCGTTTCCTTCCTCGTCCTGCGCTCTGCAATTTGGTCGGAATATATAGACTTTTGAGATCAAACGTCGGGCCGGTGCGGTGAAAATTTCTTCACCAACGACACTCTCTTATTTGCCGCCGAACGTATTTTACGAATCCCTCAGTCGGCGTTCCCCGGAAAAATTACGGCTGCTCGTACGGGAGATCGTGAGATACGTCGGAATGTTTAAAAATAAATTAGAAATACGAAGTGTCGCTATCTCGAAAGCTTATCTCGGATATTCGAATTATAATACGAGAATCTAATAATTAAATGCGAATAAATGTATCTTCGATCTCGTGTTGCACGCTCGGGTGAGAATTTTGTCGATTTTTCGGTGTGGTCGGTTTCTTAGTGGAATTTATCGCTTGTTCCATCCACTATTACGTACACGTGGAATTACTCGAAGCTCTTCTCAGCGTATATACGCGAAATAAAATTCCTTTGAAATGTGATTCGTTTGCATGACTTTATTGGATGAGCTGCCGGCAATATTGAATCGCATGAATATTTAAAGATACGTCCACGTCCGTCGGGCGAATTTCCCTTAAATTATTATCCTTTTAGCTCCATTAAACGTACTTTTAAACGGCCGCCCGATGAGTCGTCGCAACTTTTCTCACTGCTTCTAAATAGCTCCCTTCTATTTATTATTCTCACTCCGCCGCTTGAAATTTTTCGCATTAATTATTCATCGGCGTTAATTCGGCCTGGCTGCATCAAACACCGCAAGGGGAGCCTCCGATATGCCTTTAATCTTTTTTACACCGATCCACTTTCGAACGTTAATTCGCGAACGATGAAACGAGCCGACCGGCTTAATGAAAGCACCTGATTCAATTTCTTTCTCTTTTTTTACCTCAACGGTCGAAATGTTAATTAAGGGGCGGCGATTTCCTACGAGACGATTGCTGAAACACACGGAAATGCTAAATTTATCGCAATGTGCATCTGGCGTTATTAATAAACGTGGACTGTTTGTCCACGAATAATCCGCGAGTTTCACCGTCGTTATAAACCTCATCAAATAGAGCTGGAAACGTGGACTGACTGTGAGGGTTTAGGAATGGCGGAACCGTTTTCTCTCTCAAAAGCACTTAAAAATATTATTCCGCCCCGCCTAGACCCGTCCCGGGGTTACCTAAATATTCTGCCTACCTTAACTGCGGTCTACGTCTAAAGTATAGTCTACCCGGCATGAGGGATGTTCGCTAAGTAGCCGGCCATCATGCTCTATCTTTTTTCGTTAATTGTGTTGGGCAAGCGAGCACGCTTCTCACCTGTTGCAAAGGAATAAATATATTACGGTTCGTTGTACATGACGATTCATCCAGTCTCATAAAATACGGAGATAAGCATCGCGCGTCTGTCGCGCACTCATATTTCATCTTCCGGGAGGAAAAGTCTTCAAAAAATGGAAATTAACGTGTTGCGGCAGGCAACAAAATGTAGAGCGCCTACTAAATACCCGTTGAGCTTTGGAAAGTATAATAATCGTTATGTAACTATATGTGTATAGTAATCGCCAACGAATAAACATGTATACGAAAAGTCTTTCAAATATATTTGAGTTTGGAGTTGATTCTTTTTTAATAAAAATGCGAAATGTGACATTTGATTTTAATTTAACTTGTTAAATATTTTGCTAATTAAACATTTATAAAAATTTCTCCTCAAATAAAATTTAAGTTAAATTAATTTGTTATTTTACAAATTGAGTCTTTATTTAAATTTCTGTTCGAATAAAAATATCCATTTCACAATAGTAGAACAATTATTGATAAGTTAAGAACAGAAATTCTGTAAAATTAAATTACGTTGCATTAAATATTTCCAATCCATCATAAAATGTAGTCTAAAATATAAGAACTCACAATTAATTTAGTTATTCCTGTACTTCCTGCAGTAACTAAATTGTTTATTTGATCGTCTATTATTACCGTATCGAAAGACATATTGAATCGCATCGAATACTGAGCCAACTTCCTCTTTCCCACACACTCGACAAATATTCCCCCGTGTAAAATTTATTATTTGTCGCACCAAAGAAAAAACGTCGAAGATGTCCGACATTATCTATTAGCGTGTCGATTTATTTAACAGTGACCTCTAATAAAACGTGTCCCCTTTATCGACGATCGCAATTCAAACAAATCCTCTCTTCCCTCCAACCTTGACAAATTGTGACGCAAATGCAGAAGGACACAACCGTCGCGGTTATCAGCTCCCCGATATCAATCGCACCGAATAGGAGAGTCTAATTAAACTTTCACGAACGGACGCGAATACATGGAACCTTCAAATCCTCCCTAATCTTGGAATCTCCTCCTTTACGTTCTGGTTTAGAGAGATCGCTATTCCTTTTTTCTTTCCTCTTGCCTGTCCGTCCGTTCCGTTCCGTCCCGTTACAATCCAAGTGAGCCTGCCTCACGCTCCTTCGTGTTTCCTCTTCTCTCCCTTCCACGTCTATCCATCTGCCTCTCACGTCTTGCGTCTATACTATACGCACATCTCCTATGTATCTCTCCGTCTTTCTCGAGCCGGATAGATGTATCAGATTTCCAATGGCTGTGGCACACGTACTTCGGCCGAAGGTAGATTAGATTTTAATAATGCAATTTAGGTTTACGGCGGTGGCGGCGCCGATGGAGGGGACGAAGCGGGGTCGCGCGCCCCGTTTGACTGTAAAACGAGCCGGTTTTCGCCCCGAGGAGATAAACCAGCCCGAACTGGTAATTGTTGGAATTTGATTGGACCCGGATGAAGCGCGGCGTACCGCGCCGCTCCACTCTGTGCGTTATTTCGCAAGTTCGCGTCCTCCGGCTATCCGCGAGTTCGCGTGCGATTGCGGATTCGAGGAACTTTCGTTAAAAATTGACACACGGGGGCCGAGATTGTAGTTGCGTGGATCATGTGGAGAAACGATATGGGAAGTCCCTTTCGTTCCAAGGGAAACGTCGGGAGATTGACGTATCTTCAACAACACATCTACCTCGAATTCAACCATCGAAGGACGGATATACTTCGTATTAGTAGCTCGATTTATATTGTTGAAATTCGTAGAAGACAAGTTCCACAATATCTTTTACGTGGCTCTTAAAATTTTTCATTGGCATGTAAAAACAACATTTATTATTAGATTAACTAATCCATTTGATTTTTGATATCAAAATATTCACGATTCTTTTATCAATTTCATATCAAGTAAAAAATCTGATTTATAATTTATATAAGAATAACATATTACCATATAATTTACACAGCCTGTATAATTTAATTAATAAATCAGTTATTGCGGTCAATTTAAGTGTTAATAATTTATTAATAACGTTTTATTCTTTATATTATATACGAATATATATGAAAATACATTTGTATGCTGTTATAGTGAAATTATCAAAATAGGAAGATTTAAATAAAGTATTTTTAATTCGAGAGAATTCTTTTCAAATTATTATTTAATTAACAGATTTTTAATAAAAACTTGTATTTGTTGTATCGGTAAGCTTCACTAAAGCTAAACTGTCTCTTTGAAAATATAAAATTAAAAACTATATGAATTAATAATAGAGTACTCTCTTTGATCTGTTAATAGCAATTACTCAATATCTTGTAGAGAAAAAAAGTGAACTTTGATCTTTTCTAAACAAACGAACTGTGAAATATTGAATTCCCTATTGGCATTTTGGCGATTTATCATGTCACACGTAATAAAATTTTTAAAAAATTATTATCGAGTACAGAGCTAAATAACGATTCAATACTATAAATAACAATTCAATATTGTGAACAATCACAAAAGAACTCCATTACATTTTCTATTAAAAAAATGGAAATAGTAATAATAGCTACAATTGTGTAATTAAAAAAAATGATATAAACTTTTTGCCAATAGCTTGAATGTAACTTTATATACTCTATATATAGCTGTAATGGATATGTTTTCGTCTTAAGAGTCACTCATTCAATATTGTATCACTAGCTGTTCTTTGCGAAGCCAACTCTTCGAGGAAGGCATTCAACACCTGACGGATACGAGACCAGGCATGTGTGTCATATCGAAGAAGATAAGCGGTGAGTCAATGCTGCGATGTAATCTGAGCGCGACGTAAAAATAGGTGAGGCAATCATTGCACCAAAGAAGTCCCAAGGAGTGATCTAAAGAAAGATTTCTTCCCCTTAGCACAGATTGGGTTCTTGGCGCGTTAACTGGGATCGAAAGACTGTTACTACGAAGAGCAAAGGTTTTGTGGCAGACACGTCGGGCGAGAGAATCACAGGGTAAGAGATAGAGAAGGAGCGAGAAAAACAGAGAGAGAGAGAGGGGGAGAGACTGAGACGAGCGAGAGAGCTAAGCGGAAGAAAAAGATCGCGCGGGAGGAGTGTAGGAGAATGAGAAAGAGACCGAGGAGGCGCAAGTGCGGTAGCACCAACGGCCAGATAATTTATTATAGCATTACTCACCGGCGGACACCTCAATGGCCAATGGGCAAGCCACGTATACCTGCGCCTGGTGCCTCCTCTCTCTCACTCTCTCACTCTCTCTCTCTCTCTCTCCTTTCATAGTTGATATTATTTAGTTCCTCTCTCACGAAAAGTACCGCGTCGAGAAATGCAGCCGCGTCTACCGTCGGAAAGTGACGGTAGACGCGGCTTGACCGCAGCTTCAGATCCGGCAAAATGTGTATAGATGATTCTAGCCCGATAGACCGGTTTCGTGTCACGTGCTACCGCAATTCGTCCCCGACGAGTTCACGGAATATATTGTGGATTTTCGGATCATGGCGGATCTCCCGCATAAATGCAACGTCGTATGCTTGAGATCTGTAAACGCTCGGAATTGTAAATGCCAACTATAGACGTGAACAATTTATCTACTACCAACTTCTCTTTCCCTCTCAATAGCCTAGATCCATAATTTTCAGAAATGCAGAAGAAATAATTTTAATCATATTTGTCGATTTAAAACACAAAATAAAGATAAATCAAACGTTGAAAAACCTATTAAAGTTTTCTAGTATAACAACTCAATTTATAAGTTTAAAAAAATAATCAGTTATTGTAACTAACATAACGACGAACATATACTGTTCTCTTTCTTTTTAAAAGAATCTAATGCTGGAAACTATATTGTTCTTAATCATAGCCTTTCATTCGCGAAAATGTTAAGATGTATTCGTAGCATCGACTGCGACAGGTAAACTACATTGTATCAGGAATAACGATCGTTCCCCGTAACCGCGTGGGGTGTCTCGAGGAACAGTTTACGATCGACCGAGCGATTTTCTATTTGTTTCTAAAAAAGAGGAGTCGTAAACGGCAGCTACTCGCGATCACCGCCGTAAAGTGGCCAGTTGGCGAAGGGCTGAAAGGGAGGGTTACACGGGCCATCAAGGTTGCACAATCTGTCATAGAAGTTTGGTAGGAGGGGTGGGGTGGAATGAGGGGGGGCCCCGGCAACCTGTTGCTTCATTGTTACTCCGAGAACGTGCACATGGTGCCGCGCGTATATATAAACTGCCTTTCTCTCGCGCCTCCACACGCTGGCGCTACGGCGCACCGTCGTATTGCACCGGGTTGCACGATTTCGAGCGACTTGTTTTCGTACACCGTTGCGCGATAGGCTGTTTGTCATCGCCGTGAGAGCAGTTAATTCCGCGTTTTTCCTCCGCAGCCCCGGCCACGGTCGAAAGCGTGACTTTAATAAAGTTTCTACCTCGTTAGACATAACGGACCGACAACGTACCTCTGTTGCGACAACTAGATGAACGTTTTTCGCGTAAAATATTTCACGAAATACTCCAGGTACTTCCATTAGTGAAAACTAACGATTATTATAATTAAAATACGGTTTTAAATTTAAAAAAAAGATTATACTGCAACGAAATTCAGAGTGCGTTATAACAATAACCGTTTAAAATTTTTTCAAGTTTGAAGCTGGACAAATAAGAAAAAAATATGTCATTTTCTGTTGTCGAAATAGAACAAATAAAAAGTAAAAATATTAAATAAAGTTATAGATAATTTGTCATATTTAAACGAGAGTATTAAAAGATTAGCACGAATCGATACTTTACATTTTAAAGAAGAGAAAAATGTACAAATATAAATAGAAAGAAGGAGATATTATACGTGGAAATTTATACACATAAATGAAAAATTAAACTTAAATGTAAATGGTCACAAGACAATAAATGATGGCAGTCTTCTGAATAAAAAATCTCCCCAAAAAGAGAAATCATTTATTTCTGCATATTCAAAACTAAAAATGGTACACAGTAAATCTGAACTACTATATTGTATATGCAAATGTAGAGTATTCGTTCATTTAGTTCCATTTTTATCATGGAATAACATTATTTTTACTGCAAGATATTCAGATAGAGATATACGGTTAATATATTTTAAAAAAAGAGACAGGTATTATATCTCTTATTTTTAAAATTACGATATTACCGAGAACCGAGATTTTCTAAAGTAATCTCTCTAGTTTTTTAGCTGTGAATTATTTTGCATTGGTTAAAATATAATTTTAGTTAACATATATTATATCTTTCTCATGCATAGCTAAATTTCACGACACTTCATATGAGCATTTAAGAAGGAACTCCAATAATGCAGGTACTTTGATTAAACATTACGCTCAGAGATGTGAAAGTAACTAATTTCATGGTGCACTGAGCACAGTAAGGACACGGATCATAGGCAAGCTCTGTGATATAATGTGGGATAAAGAATTTGACATTGTTGTCTCTCATAAACAAGACAATTTATGCCTGTCACTTTTTTTTTAATATGCTCGCGCGTCGTACAAATTACACCAAATTACTTCGTTTACTCAGACACGAAAATTACCCGAAATCGGGCGCATCGAAAGGGATAAACGGTTAATCCTGCGCGTTCGCATTACGAAGGAGGAAACATTCGTACAACTAATTTTCCGTCGATCCTGCCGTCGGGAGCATCGAACCGTGAATCCTTACCAAATTGGCTCCCAGGAGTCTAAGACTTTAATCAGGGTGCACGTCGAGCTCCACCGAGCGCGCGGGCGCGCTTTGCGAGCAGTCGATTATTTCGTCGATTAAATCCCGGGATATATCGATCGAACTTTACTGCCTTTTATGATCCCGGTGCGCCACTGAATTATGAAGTTTTTAACTTTTCGTTTATTGCTAATAACGCGCTTGCCGGAGAGAAAAAATAATAGAAGAAGCGCGCGCGCGCGCGCGCGGGTTGTTATATCGATACCACGGGTATTTTGCAGCGAGAGGCATCGTTGACTTGGATTAAGTCCTCTATATGGGAGCAGTAAGGCTCAGCAAGGGCGCGCCTTTAAGGTGCATGTTACCTAATAGAGGGCCTTTACTTCCCCGAGAGAAACTTGCCTGCTCGCGCGTGTACTTAAGAATTTAATAAACGATATCACCGTCGGACTGCCAAACACACGGGCCAAGACTTCTGCACGGCGCAGGTTATTACCCACGTATGCGCGCTCCCGTCTCTAGACCCGAACCTAACTGGCGGAGTTTAAGGACTTCTGCCATTAACCATAGTCGGAGGCTTTCAGGTTCCGCCAAGGCTCGCTTGCTTACGGGGGGGAATAGGCGAGGGAAGAACCGAAAGGGTCCTGATATTCACATAATTTAGATCCAGTTAACACACGATTGCCTCCTCAGGAGAGAAAGAGAGGAGGAGAGATCGCCTTGGCTTCTTCTTCTCCCCAACCTGTCTTCCCATTTTCCGTACTAACGACTTTAATCAACCTACCTACACTCTGAGTCCGCTCGGTTGAACACGTCGAATAAAACTGCCATCGATTTGTCTCGTGCGAACGCGCACACACATTCGATGCAGCTCGCGTTTCTTGCGCACGAAAGTTATTGATAGTTTTGTTTAATTTGTACAGCACGCACACACGTACGGCCTGCTACCTTCCCGAAATTTTGTCAGCGTGACGTACCCTTCGGGAAACTGCAACATTTTGCGATACTCTGAATTTTTGTTGGGTACAAATGCAAACACGGGCGGGAAAGAACAAAAACACAAAAATATGAAAGAAACATGAAAAAACTGGAAATGAAAATACAGTAGCGAGCTATCAAAATCTTCTAAATGTATTATTTAAAACGATATCGCAGTTTCAACGCTATCGCGTAACTTGCACGTCTAGTTCTATTTTCGCACACATTTTTCACTACCACAAGTGACTAAGAAGTCGTTACTGTCTCTATGAAATGCGATTAAGCAAAGAATGCAGCAACGTGCGGAATATGCGGCGCGAATATGGAACAACTTGTAAAATTATCAGGCAGTTTGCTCACGGTGACTCACTCCATGCGTATGTTTTAGAATTGAATAAACGGTTTAACAAACATTATCTTCGCTCGACTGTGGCCAACGCAAACGGATTAAGACTTTAATCCGAGTCAGTGTATTGCTCACATTCGTACAAAATGCTGCACAACGTATTTGACGAATTCCATGGCAATCCGTAGACAAAGACTCTTACACTCCGTGAACTTATTAAGGGACAACCGGCATGGCGAAACGACACTGCGATAGAATCTAAGCGCAGTACGACGAAATATTAACACGCACGTACGCGCTACGTGTGAAGGCCGATCCACGCCGTTTGAACAAATGAAGAAAATTCGTCTTGCGTACATAGATTAAACTCATTTGTTTATTAAAAAATTTTTCTACTGTCTTCCTATATCATGTTAGCATCTCATTTGTTAAAAGCGAATGTCCACTCATTCTTTCTTAGCTCGATCTTAACATATCTTAGCATCTTAACATCTCTCGCCCGAGTAGTGTGAATCCGCCTTAAATCAAGCGAGCATAACTGCGCTCCGCCTACGAGAAGCGGCACGCTTGATTTTGCAGCTGCAACGAGGCAACTGTGCATCGCTACTGTAACCGCATCATGTCGCATAAAGTCCTCCATATCTCGTATATGTTTGACGCTTTAAATAAACCTCTGTTTATACCGTAAATGTCGCGTCTCCATTTTACATATGAACAAAGTTCATTTTAGTTAAAATATTATAATCAAAATGTATTTTGATGGGAAAATATTTTATAAATAATATATTTACGTTTTTAAAGTAAAAAATAATTGTTATTTCATTGTTGCTGCACTTTTTTTGCACAAGGGAATTTTTCATATTTCTATATTAATAAACGAAATAATAAAACGTAAAATTATCAGTGTTAATGCTTTTAAATTCATTTAAATACAATTTTATATGAAATAACATGATGTATTAATAAATAGTTATGTATATCATACAGATTTACAATTCATATGTGATTGTGTATTTTGCGTGTGGCGACTCTGACATTTTATACACAATTTCATTTTTCGTTGTTATATTGCAATATTTGCTTTAATATCCTCCGACTAAAAGCTTATAGTATTTACTTTCCTTGTTTGCGGAATAAAAATTGGACAGAGAGCTTATAGCATTACGTTTAAACGAATAAAAAAGGAAAATGCTCATTCAAAGATTTTGTTAAAAATTACAAGTTACGAAAATGAAAAGACAAGCCGCCTAGAATTATTTCAGAAGATATTTCATCATTTCCAATGCGTCACGTTAATAACCCAAATAGAAAGATTGAAAATATATAATTCATAATGACATACATTTAACGACACGCTAAGTCCGAATACGTAATTCCGCGATTTTATTTGCTGGTTGTGCAAAATTAATAGTTGTTGACGATTTAATTGCAGTCGTGTTTACAACTCCGTGACGCTAATTTTCTCGCGAAACAATAAAACCGTTTGCGTCGTGCTCTGCAATGCTTCTGTAAATAACAATTTTTCAGCGAAGTACCGCGAAAGAGCAGTAACGTGTCGAGGCGAGTATTGATCCGGCTCTGGCGTGGCCCAATTACAATATTTTATTGAACTATAACTATATCCTTGTCGAATGCAGAAAAAAAAAACGCAGCGTCTCTTCGTTACTGCGAGATTAGAGGCGACACACAGTCGAGCCAAAGTGGGTAGTGCATGAGCGTGTCTTATCACTTGTTCTAACAGCGTTATCATTGTCTAACAACTACCAACTTGCCCGCCGGCCGAAACATTTCTCGCGTAGCTGACTAATGACCCAATAGTTTAGATAGCGAGACGTAGGACAAGCATTACTCGTTAGACACAGCGACGATGGTGACTGAGCTCGATCGGGAATCGGCAGGCGAAGTGGAACTCTCGTGGACTATTCGTTATCGACCTTTCAAAATATCCGTGCTTCATTACGTATTAGTCGCGAACCGCATACTGATCCTGCGGATCAACTAGAGCGTATTAAAACGTAACAAACGCGAACAAATCGTCTCATTTAATTAATTAAATTAATTCCAGAACGCGGGAAATATCTCATTATCGAGTGAAAGAAATTTCGATCATTTCACCGTGTGTAACAGTAATAACTTCACATACGCTTGTGCGGGAAATAAAAATAGCAGACGATTGGAAATTCAATTCCGCGCCGTCGTTGTTTACGTTAAATCTCGCAAAAATAACTATACATTCGTGTAACTTTGTGATGTGCTGAAAAGAGCGGCCGTCAGTCCCAGTTTACGCCGAGCCACGGAGCTTTAAATTCACTCGCGGGAATTTAATTTTTGAGCAAGAGGGATCTCCAAGGGGAGGGGTAGAGGGAGAGGAAGGAGCTGCTGCGCCAGGACAAAACCATCACAGATTTTCGCCCCGTGCGAATTGTAGGCACGCGAGGCGTCTTTGTTGCGATCAACCGCGCGGCGGGAAGAGATCCTCGGGACGCAAGTTTTCCGCCTCGCTCCCAGCGGAAGCGAATGGGCGGGTGATATACGGCAGCTCTCAGCAAATTAAATGAGGGTGGTTTGCAGTGCTGACACGTACACCCGTTCGTCACACCCTAACCACACGGGCCACCCTTTACTTACGCCCGAGGGGGCGGGAGGGAGCGCGAGGAGGAACGCCGATGCTCACCCCCGCCGATTGCCGGACGCCCGAAATTGAACTGCAGCATCGATGATAATGGCGATGCATACTTTAGGCGCAGCAGCCGAAAAGAGGCCACCTCGAGATCTTCGCCGTGTGATCTAACCGGTTCCGAGACGTGAGCGGCTTGAAAGTTTCCGGCGGAGAGGCATCGCGCCAGGGAGTTGCGGCGATCTCGTTAAAAATGTACGTAACCAGTGCGCCCTAAAACTCGCTTTTTCGTTAGGAGCGCGCGCACGCGTCTCAACTCGCGTCTAAGAGATGAAAGAATGTTGCGCTTTTTATTTCTGCTCTTTGCCCGTGCTGACGGAAACGGAGAGGCATCGGTCTGAAATATTTATCGCGACGGAAGACGCCAACGGCACGGGGGATTTCGAGAGCTCCCACGCGATTTTGTAATTTCGCTCGATATACGCCAACGTATTTCCGCTCGATTAATATCATTATCTCCTTCGTATCTTTAGGTCATACTTCTCTCAGGAGCAAAAGAAGAACAAAAAGCATTTTATACGGATTTATCCAAGTTATATTCTTATTTCGATACGATGTAATACATTTGATTGGATTAGATTTATAGAAAAGATACGAGGCGATTAAAAGTGAAAATTGAAAAAGTTGAGTGATAATTGAAATCGTGAATTCTAAATAATTTAAATCTGCGATTTTACTTTGACATATATGATTTCGTGACATTATAGATTTCGTAATTTAATTATGTGAGTTTACAATATAATTACATGAATTTGTGTAATTTAATATAACGAGTGGATTTTATACATATAAAATTACAAAAATTTTAAAATGTTATTCTGTCGTTAGTACTTTTTGTACAATCGCTTCATTTATATTTTTACTAGCTTTTATAATTTTTAATATAAATTTGAAAGTAATAATAAATTTATCTTTTGAAACTTTTGCATTGCAAGCAAAAATGAATATACTAGTGTCCTTTCTTAGTCTTTTTTATTTAAAACTTATGAAAATGAACTCTCGAGCAATACAAATCATGCTTGAAGTTTATTTTAAGCAAGTTACTTGAGTTAAGTTGTACTTGATAATATAAAAGAATAGGAAATTATGCAAATTCTGTGGTTAAAATACGATTATATGATTTCTTTAAAAATTGTATAAAATAATGACCACTTTTTTATCGATTTCTCTAAAATTAAATCAACTGGATTTGTACAATTATAGAATTTACAATTTTAATTAGATTCGTATAAATAGATGCGTTCGTCACGGGAATATTTATTGCTCTATATACTGCTTTCATTGATGTGGGATTACCGTAAAAATAGACGTTGTATTAATATTGCAAGTATCTCGTCCGTTCCAGAAACGAATTTGTTATTATGGGCCAGAAGCATTTTACAAATTAAATTACATTTGACGTATTTCGTTTAACGCGCTAGTCACAAACTTGAGATTAAATTTCCGGCGCCATTGTCTCGGCTCTCGAACCGTGAATATCGCCCGGCTCACCTTAAATTCGAGACGCGTCCGAACTCGCAAACTTGTAAAATGCAATTTACTGGTTTAAGAGTAACATCGCCGTCCAGTACTATGCACGAGCTGCATTATTCCCCGTTATCCTTTTCATTATTTATACCGCTATTATGCAAGATTGTAAATTAGCTTAATCCTTCAATTTGATAATACATTTTACGGGAGACATCTCTATTATCTGTTGCGTAAAACGCGTTCTGCTTTTTTTTATAATAAACTTGTATCCTTAAAATTTTATAGTTCCTCTACAACAGTTTCTACGAAAAAATGTAACTCGATAAAATTTACATTAATATAATTAAAATTTCGAATTTCTTGGAAAATTTATTATTTCTTTTATATTTACCTATATTTTACAATATATTTCTTTATGTGTCATGATAAAATAATCATTTATACCTATAATTTTATTCAATTATTTATTTCACTTTGATGGAAAACCTTATTTATCCTTATTATTATAAAAATCATTATATAATATGAATTTAACGTTATTATTATATAATACACATTTTATGTAATAATAAATATTAAGTACGTAATTATTCATAATCAGATTTGAAATATTAATATGATTTTTAATTAAAGATTACCTCAGGAATCAGATATCGATATCGTCGTCAATACGTGGCATAATGTTGCGGAGCACCTTGTATTCACGTAACCATATCGCATGACCGTTAATATACCCTTTATGCATGCAACGCGTACAATAATCTGCGAATATTCGCCAATAGCACGTTCACAGAAACACACATTACTCCATGAGAAAATCACAACTGAATAGACGAAGGCCAAAAATAAAGACTACGATACGCGAGCATACGCAGATTCCGTAATTTATTCACGGCGAGCGAGGGCATATTATGCCGAGGGCGCGCGCTATCAAGTCGTCACCTTTTAATCATTATAACTTTATCGCGCGGCGGTACGTAACGTGAAGATACACGGGGTGGCTCGGGTTACGTGCCGCTTCGCATTATAAACGTCCCGCGGCGACCAATTTTGCGAAATTATGGCGATCTCGCCGACGGGTAACGCCGCAGTCGTGGAAACCGGCATTAATATCGAGCGTGCGAGACGTTCAAAGGCGGCGGTGGCGGCGGCGGCGACCACCGCCGCGACCCTTTTGCCAGCCCTCTTATCGCATCCGCACGCCGGCGGGATATGAAGCTATCAGTTTTAAGCCGGAGCAGACTCGCGCGACCCCGCGCGCTCGGTGTCTCGCGCCGTGCCGCGCCGCGCCGCGAGGCGCAGGGGGATACAGCGACGAAGTTTGCGAACTTCGAAATTGATATTGTCGGATATGAAGTTCCGTTTACGGGCCGCAATCTTTTTCCACTGTACGGGGTACACGCATGCAGCGGCGGCGGCGGCGGCGTGGCGCGCACCACGAAAAGGATCGGAGTAACTTCCAGATAATATTGCGGCGCGCCGCGCCGCGCCGGCGAGAGGGTGAGAGAAAGGCGGACGTGGGAGACGCCTTATTTATGCGGCCGAGGGCCACGGCTTAAGTGCAACAAATCGATTAGCGTGGACTTTATCTTCTTTCCGCGTTTCAACCTCTCTCCCCTTTCTACCCCCTCCTTTTCTGGAACACCGTTGAAACACGAAAGCGAGCTCTCTACCTGCCGCCGCTACTTCGGGGCTCGTCGCACGAGCTTAGAATCGGGGCCGCTTGCTTCTAGATACAGTTAAGTACAAAATGTGGTAACGACAGGGGCGGGAACGCGATTCCCTCCCCCCCCTCATGCTCTCGCAGTATTATCCGGTTCCTTGGTACTCGCGTTGAGATATCGGGGATTATCGGTTTCTAGTTGACCATGCGTCAGATATTAGGTGGCCGCTAAAGTTGCCGAGAGTTTTCGCGGGAGAAAACCACTCGGACATGTCGTTTTCGCCCGAAAGTCCGATATACCGTTCGCGGATCGATACACGCCCTGCTGCTTTGCGGGGGCGTGTACTACCTCCGCACATAATTCCGTACGTAATATCGCGACAGGCACGCGGCTAGTAAATTCGGAAACTTCGACAACTTCGAACTTCGCCGTTCGCTTCAGCCTTCCGATCTTCCGCGAGGCGTTAGGGACAGGTTGCCATTTACGAGAGACGATACTCTCATCAACGATAATGGAAAGTATTGGAAACCAAAGCCATCGTCTCTCTCTCTCTCTCTCTAGATATACATATATATATTTCGTTTCCTCTATTATCACATTTTTTACATAACATCTCTTATTGTTTTGAACCAATATTTCAATTCCTATTAAAACATATATAGATATTCTTCCTAAAATGCATTTTAAATTTTGAACTACTTATATCGCTTACAACATTAGATCGATAATTTCGCATCTTTAGAATCTCGCAAACTTGCATTAATAATTTTAATCGAAACATACTGTGAATATATTCCAATTTTTTTTTCAGATAAAATTTTATTAAGTATCTCTCAGCTCACAACATATTATACGTAACAACACTTTTATCGGCACTATAATAGATATGTTTTTTATTAAAATCTTTTCTTCCAATATACCGCCAAAATTACCTTTTCGTTTTTATTATTCACGATTTCATGTATACCTTCTTATTAAGTTCAAACCCAGAGGTTTAACCGCACGGTTATTTCCGTAAGTATAACCAACGGGGGAATTACCTCTGGTGTTGCAATAAACGTTGCATATATTTTTCTATCGGGAGAAAAAAGAAAAGAAAGAAGTCTACGTTAACCGATACATCATGTTTCGCTCGAGGTAATACGTCTGGTATATTTTCTTACATCGCGCAAACTCGAAATTCACTTTTAAATACTGCTCTCGACCTTCTAACGCTTTTTACGTGGCCTGCACCGGCGCTATTATCGGCGCTAACAGCGAGTTATGAATACGGACCTCGGTTTCTAAGTGCATTAAGTATGCGGCTCTGATAAGGGCACAAAAGAGATTAAGGGGGTATACAGGGCGCCACGGCGCGCCATGGGGATGTGATACCGCGTTTTATGGGCCGACACTAACGATTTTAAATGAGGCGAAATACGAGAAGACCACGTGTAAGTAGAAGCGCATACGATGCACGCGCAATATTGTCTCTCGCGAGTGTACACGACGGATTAAACGGTACATACCCCTACCGTGGAAATTTCTAATTTATGAAGCATATGATGTACATTATTGCTTAGCTGATATAGAAAGAGTCGCGTACGCAAGACGTTACTTTACCGGATTATGTCGCCGGGAGAAACATTGCTTTATTACGGACGACGACAGCGTTCATTGACGCAAAATGTTTTCAGGAGTCTTAAGACGGGACGTCATTAATAAAAATTGATGCAGGCAGAAGCAATGAATTGGCTCATCGCGGGACTTCGTTCTTTCTCAGCGAGAGACAACGAGGTCCAATCAACTCGATAATCCGCACGTTCACCCCGTTATCGATCCTTGGCAAGATAGACGCTACTTGCGATTATAATTGACGGAATACTTCTTATTGTTGTTACCCAGAATACCCGCGATGAAATAAAGAATGAGAAATAAGAATGTAAAAATAGTTCACGAACTCTTCAAGAAAAACATGCATATATTCATGTACATTTGACAATTATTTAAAAAAAAAAATAACATTGTTCTCTTTCTGTACAAAAATATTATAGTTACATTTCTATACAATATCTTTAAATTTGTATATTGTCAACCTAATAAACAAATTAGAATTAACTTGTGCTTTTTTATTATAATTTTAAAAAATCGTGTTTTTCTGAAGAGATTGATGACACACAAAGAAAGGGGTCGAAAATAAATTCCTTGCATGGGCGCGATTGCTTCTTTACAGCGGAAAAACACATAAATATCCGTCAACGACTTACTCGCGTGACGAATATTTAAGCGAGATACTTTCCTGAACTTTCCGTCTCCGTAGTGCCAGAGGTTTCCGCCGTACTGTGATGATGAAACGAACCAACCCTTCCAGGGAAAGTTGCGGTGGTGTCGAGGAAAGGTAAAAGTAGCAAATTGGCCGTTTGATTCTCGATCAATCAGGCAGCAGCGCTATTTGCGGCAATAACCAATGTCAATGTTCCTTATTCCTATCACGCACCACGAGCGCTACAAGGAGGAGAAATGGAAATCCGTGTGCTGAATTCGCATGGGATCACGTCAGAAACTAAAAGTTGAGACAGCGATATTACTATGCGTAGCGTAGACGGATTGTTGCCAAGATGTTTGAGAACTGATCAAGTTTTCGCCGATATGCTTCGAATCGACATTTGATTCCTAGAGTTATATCTTTACCTTCAGATATTAATATACATAGTTTTATCAAGAAACAATAAATTTGTTTTCAGAAGAAGCTCGATAACTATTGAAAAAGTAAATGTAAGAAAATATAAAATTCTGGCTAAAATCTTTTTAGTAAAAATAACTCGATATTGATTCGCATAAAGTAGCTGCTTCTTGATTCGCATCGATTATCTAGAATATTGAAAATATTTTATAAAGCTAATCTAATTAACCTGCTTTAAGTTTTATTAAGTAAAATTTTATTGGAAAAATTATCTTTCCATCATAAAATACAAAATGCATTGTTTTAATCTTTAGTTTTTGGTTGTAAAAAAATGTTCCTCGGGGTATTTTTATAGACATGGAGAGGGCAGGTCTTTGAAAAGACTGAAAGGGTTAAACGCACAAAAGAAACTTAATGTAATCCACCGATTCAATAACTTTCATCTTGCTTTAGACGGCGCAACATCTGGCTAACCAAAACGACCTCAAAAGACCAAAGAGGGTGAGAAAAATCGCAGAATCTTACAAGAGCTTTTTGGAAAAAACCAGAGTCAGCATGTAGGACACTTCTCTGTCTGGTCGGGCAAGTCCTTGAACCGTCTAGTGTCCATGGGAGTCGTAAAGTGCCGCGCGCGCTTCTTGAGAATGCGGAGAAGTTAAGATGGTACAACGTAGAGATAAAACATGTACTTCTGACCGTCGTCCGTCGTGTCTTTTGATCTCGACGGGCTACAGTCACCTTCAAAGAACCTCGTTCCGCTTGCCAAATGATTCTTTCACGTGAATATATTCCGCTACACGCTCTCCGCTCCCGATACCGAAGCATCGCCCATTCAATTAAATTAATTTGTTTGCGGCATCCTTTAACCATCCTCTCATATATTTCATGTAGTCGCATTAGACCCTTTCGGCAATTAGGCTTAAGAGAAAAAGAGCAAGAGAGAAAGAGAGAGAAATATATACATGTTATCTAATAATAAAATTGAACTATTCAATCGGTTTAAATTTTGCCATAAAAACTTTTTTGTTACGCTAACAAAGTAATTTAATTTTACGTTGGTATGTGTGCTATGTATAAAAACGATATGCTTTTCATCGCGCTCGTACCTGTTAAATTAATACATTTGTTAGATTAACTTTGCGGAAAATGCATTTAATATCAGATCGCGATTCTTCTTTCAGCGAGCGTATTTAATGTATATCGTTTAGCGATATCGAATGAACACAAATGATTACGAATATGAGATTCGCATTGCGTCTACGCGAATAAATCGATTACGTAAATTGCATAAACGCGAAACTGTGGAAACTCGCATTAGCAAAGCGCATATTCGATCGTTAGCAAACGAAACTTCGTGCCATAATCGCGGCCGTATCTTTACGCGTATCTCCACATTTATCTGTACGTGTATCTCTACGTGACTCTCGCTCGCCGAAGGCGCTAATTTCAAGACGCGTTCCTCCCGCACGCGGCTGCTGATGTGAAGAAGACGTCACGAAGCGGCGCGGCGGCCTCGCCGCGCCGAGAGAGAAAGAGAGAGAGATAGAGAGAGAGCGTGCCGCGAAGTCTCTTATTCTGCGCACGCGTCACATCACAATGGATGGAGAAACGGGGAAATCCTCGTGGCTTTAGAGGCCGTCGGGGCAAGGGAGAGAATAAAGAAGGGGCTCGCGCGCTCGGCGGTCGCGGGCCGCGGGCCGCGGACCCCGGTCGTTAAAGACTCTAAAGCGTTTACGGCATCGTGTTTCACCGGGCAGCGATGTGAAACAGTTACACAATTATCGAAAAACCATTACGCCGACGTCGGCCGAGCGCTAACGGTACGTGTGTAGCCGCGCGGGCGAGCGCGCGCGAGCCGGGGCATCGTCGACGTACACGTATATACGCTCCGGCCCCGCGCGCCAGTGTACGTACACGTCCGTGTCCGTCCCGGCCCGGACTCGCGTAAGCAGACGAACCCGTGATTTATAACTCCCGCTCCTCGTAAATATACGCGCGACAATATATCTCCCGGACCTGTCGTGGAGAGAGAGCAGGCGCACTCTTTTTCGAACGGGAGAGTTCCTTTTCCTTTCTCTCCCGCGCGCCACTTCACTCCCAACTACTCCCCCGTCTTCCGTGCTACTGTTCTTTTTTTTTTATTCTCCCCCTTTTTCTCTCTCTCTCTCTCTCTCTCTCTCTTCTTTTATTTCCAAGCCGCCGAGCGATCGCGAGCGGTGACGAACGGAACGCGAGCGAGTTCATCGACGAGCGAGCGGCCATCGGCGAGAAGACCGATCGAGTTTACGATCCTCGTAAAATAAATCAATAAGCGCTGTTTTAAGGGCCTACCGAACGTTATGATGCCGGGCCTCTGCCTCTGCCTCTGCCTCTGCCTCTGCCTCTGCCTCTGCCTGCCTACCTACCTACCACACCATCACACAACCTCGGGAAATTATTTCCTTTTCTGCCCTTGCGGCGTCGATGCCTCCGCGGGGACACCCGATTTTTAAGAAGGCGAATCGTAACTTGTTACCTATATTATCGCCGGTACGTCGTAACGATATCCCACGGACGTATATAACATCCTTCGGATTTCGCCCCGATCGTGAAATCCGCGATCCGAAATGCGCCGCCAGCGAGGTGGAATTTTTACAGCCGTCGTTATGATTACGATCGCGTAGAACATCCCCGCGTGACGGAACGGGGGTTTAATTAAGTATACGCGGGCTCGTGAGGCTCGTTTCCGCGCGACGCTCGGACGCGCGATGGACCGACGTGGGGGCCTCATTACGTCGGAATTCGCGAAGAATTAAAAGGGACAGCCAAGTGACCGGCTTATTTATAGCGCACAGCCGTAAATCGAGACACGCCTGCAACGCATCGAGTACGCAGAGTAAATAAAACACACTCGAGACGCTCGCGCGCTACGTAACTCCTCAATAAATATTTATAACAGCGTAAGAGCCAACAAGGTATATTATGTTTAGTCGCAAGTCGGAAAAAGAGGCGCCCACCTCGAAGTCGTCCCGACCCTAGTTACGTACATATTTTGAGCGCGACGGCAATGCCCGAGCTACAATGGTTATACGACTGGCTGTAAATCTTAATTCTCGTTGCATTTCTCGGGCGTACGTCATCTCTAGAGATCCCTTTCGACTTATCTTTACTGCCATGGCGTAAAGAGCGTAAAGAGTTCCTACGAAGGTGTTCCCTTAGGTAGAACCGAGCTTCGAACTTTAACTAGGTTTCCCTTTGTCACCATCCTTTTTTTTTCTCGATCTCGCAGCAATAATTCATTCGAACGTACCTACGCCCGCAGTCGCAGGTACACTACATAAATTCTTATGACGAAGCCTTTTCAATGTAAATACAAAATGTAACTGAGAACCGGTAAACACGGTTGAAAGAAACAGAACAGAAGAACATAAATTCTTCAAAATAAAGAAAAAAAACTTCGAGCAGCGGTATTTAACATAGATTTACACTCAATTATTAATTTTAGAACGTAAGTTGTTACGTTCTGAAAAAGATGGTGGTAATATTGGAATAACTGTAGAATTTTCGATACACAAAATCTGTATACCTAGCGGTAACTCGCCACAAATACTTAATGTTTTGTTAGCTACGGTGGTATTCCCAGGTCAGCTAAGCAAAAAACTGTGAAAAGAACGGACATGATTGTTTTTTGTCCATTACAAAACTTTTATAAAGAAACCTCGTTTTTCTTGATAAATAAATTAACTTAGAATTTTTGCTAAACAAAAACTGCTATGTTCAGTGTTTAAAATAGAATATTTTCTTATGTGTGTTCCCAGAATATTTTCAACACAAACATAGCGAAAGTGGTAATATGGAAACTCATATTTGCTACATATTTTTGATATTTATGATTTTTGAGCTTAGGATGAAATTTTAACAGATTCTAAAATTAATAGAGTTCTATGTTTTTGAATTTATTCCATTTTGTGTAATTTCATTTCATTAATCTCTATTACACGTTCCAAAAATACATGATCTGAGTATTTACTCTCAGCTTATTACAAAAATAAGAAACCTCCATGTTACTACCTTTGTAGGACAAAGCATGAAATACACTGCATTTGATTTTTTACAATTGCATTCGATTGCATCCTCCATTATGAATAATGTTATTGTACCAACGTTCGTGTTTCCTGAATTTCAATTTCTATAGAATCAACTGTGCAACAATAGTATTTTGAATCGCATCCGAAGCAACTGCCGTTCGCGTAAGAGAATCTATCTCACGGAGCTCGCATCCTGTCAGGAGCAATTTACAACGCACTGCCGCCACGATAAAATAACAGCATCCAATTATAGCACCTTGTTTGAGACAACTGTTAACGCTTCCATAAAATATGCGAGACTGATAACCGCGGTCCGGTAACGGAAGAGTTATAGCGACGGGGATGAGCGGCGGTGCTAAGGACTTGGCACTCGGGAACAAAGCGATCCCTTGTCTTGTCGGGCAACAACATGTAATGATCCGAGGGCTATGCGCACACTCGTCTATCTGTACGAAACGATAATCGACCGCACTCGTGTCCGTTCGACCGATACCTGTTGCGCTAATATTTTAAGAGCCCGCGAATTAAACCCGATACTGCGAGCGTTAAATCGACGACGTGTCAGATTTTAACAAATGCACTCGCACCTAAGCTCCTCGCCCGCCCTCCGTCTCGGAGAAACGAGTTACTTCTCGAACGCGTCATTTTATATCCTTTAGCACGTTTCTATTAACACATCTCGGTGCAACGGGTGCGCAAGTCGTGCTAATTTATGTCGTGTCTCCTTGGCATGCTACTGCAACGTAGAAATTTAATTAAAAGTGCAAAGCGTAATTAATAGAGCGAAACCATATTTATGATACGCCTCTCGCGCGCACTACCTTTGCAGCGCAACGCTGTTGTTAATTAATATTACATTCGATACGTTCAATTTTAATTCGCCCTCTCAATCATAACTGTGATATTATGGAAATATTCGTGACCATGTATCCACAGCACATTAAAGCCAAAATTAATATTCTTCCGGGATACATAAACATCTGATTGATTAAGATTTAATTATTTTGACTCAGCAGTGCCGAAGTTCTACGACTCAAAGAAGATTAATGGTATTAAAGTTGATACTAATTTTTGAATCTTATACATCTGAATATTAAAAAATATGAGAAAGTTAAGTTTCAAAATTAAACTTGTTCTTTTTTCCATTAAAATGGAGCGACGTTTGGTTCATAAAAATTTTAATTTCCCACTTATCAAAATATTTAAACGATTAATTGCAACGCACAATTAAATATTCGTAAAAATTGATCTCAAGCCTGTCAAGGATATAGTTAAAATAAAGATATTTTCAGAAATCCTGTAGAATAATACATATTTATAATTATCTATGTCTTATATGTATAATATAATGTATTCAAGTTATAAAGCCCGAATTTCGCCACAGAGACTTGCTACATGTCACGCGTATGCGTGTTCCCTAATGACGTTATACGCGTTTGTTTGCTCTTCGAGGTTTGCTAAACCTCCACTAATCAAACCAATTAAGGGTTAAATCGAGCTGAACATTCATGAAGCGTACCTAAGCTGAAAGCGCTACGCAACTCGACTGCTCGAGCGCAAGATAGTGCGAGAGGCTTTCCTGTTAGATCCGCATATTGTTTCACTGTCACTGTTACACGTGCGTCAACAATTCGTAACGAAACGCCGTATCTTTCGTCGCTAAAAGAAATTGATTATCGGCCGTTATTTCCCTCGCAGGGGGGGGGAGCGAATCAAATTTCACGTTTGTAAATCACAGGCGGGTTTAATATCGCGGAGGTCGAGTTGCACCGGGCGGCATGCAGCAAATAACCTTCTTTTTTGCTCACATCCCGAGCACCTCGTTCCGACCCGTCGCCACCCACAGCCCACCCTGCCAAGAGTACGGATACCCCTGTGTTTGCATGCATCTCTCTCACGGACTCTGATCGGACTTGATCTCGACAAAGCGAATTTTCAACGCCGCGATACACGGAAATGAACTTTACCCCGCCGATTATCAGAATGAACGTTATTCCGCTTTCATTAAGTCAATCTTCGTATTCGTCATGCAGTAGCCGGAAGCGTCTAAAAATCTGTTTTGCAGTGGAGCGCTTTAAACTCTGAGCTTCATAAGGCCTTCGTTTTCTATCGTTTGAATAATATTTAAATATTATTGTCGATTTTTTTATATATCCACACACATTTATCCCACATCGAGACAACCTGTGCGCAGATATGCGAGAGAAGTCACCTTGCCTAAAGTAGGGCAAATAATAGGACTATAGACACCTCTGTGAAGCTAGCCCCTCAGCATCAAAAATTAGAAAAATTTATCAGAATTCTGATAGCCTCTCGAAAAGTTCTAACGATTTTTCTTTATAATCGTAGCACTCCGATGCGAAATAAAAAAATTCTGACTAATTGAAATTGTAGATTCGAAAAATTTCTAAGTCCCGTAGGAGTAGAAATTTTTTTCGGAAATCGATAGTTCTGTTAAGAGTTTTGATAGCCCTCCAAAAATTTCTATCAATTATTCTTAATAACCGAAGCGCTAAAATTGATAACAAAAAAGTTATGTCATTTTAAAGTTGCAAAAAATGTGAAGTTTCCCCCTCCGTATCTTGAAATGCTATTTTCGTTTGCTTTAAACGACAAAACTATTTCTAAAACCGATAAATAATTTTAAAACTCTTAGAGAGGCTTCCAGAACTCTAATAAATATTTCAAATTTTTGATGTTGAGGGGCCAGGCTCATAAGGGTTTATAGAAGAATATACGAGAATCGGATAAGCAATCTAAATTGTGTGAGCTATTCTGGGTTGCGATTTTTTTTTAAGATGCTCTATTTTAGTCGAAAATGTGTATTACTGTATCAAAGCTGAAAGGGTTAATATTAATAAATTTTTTTACAATCAACTAATATACGGAAACAATTCGGTAAAATATTTTTATATTTTTTATTTATACTCCTCGTAGGAAAAAAAAATATATTTTATATCTCTCTTAACGTTCTTACACATGTAAAAGAGAGATATGATTTTAAATAATTATATAACAATTTAATTTTAAATAATTATTCTCGCAGAAAATTAATATTGATTACACTTAAAAAAAAACGGCTAAAGCGATTGATACGATTAAAAAATACAATAAAAATAATTTATCAAAGGATAGGTTTTTCAATAATAGTTTAAATTCAAATTCAAGTTTAAACTTCAGACACATCTGATTGTTTTTCAATATATCGACAATGAAAGAACGAATAGTATTAAAAAAACCAGGGAATCAGGGAATATTTTATTAAACTGTATTTTAAGCCATTATTGAAAAACCGACCCAAAATGATCACAATAAACTGGCAATTGTTAACCATTAACAGTTATATCAACTTCCTCGAAATTTTAACTGATTGTGAGAGCCCCCTGCTTCGTTGGATATGTGCTCGATACTGCCACGTCCATTCTCTTCACGCCACATGCTATTATCTCGTTCCGTGACAAAACGTTATAAGACACGTATATACGTAGTCACCCACTATCAAAGTTAAAAGTTTGCGAGCCCCTGACCTTCAAGGTTAACGACGCGGCGAAAAATATAACGTCGCGTCGATAACCGACGAAATCGTTGGTCGTGGATGGTTTATATTAGTGTTCCCTCGTCGGCTCTCCCGTCGTATCTGCCCGCTACTTTTTTGTCGGTCGATTAAGAGCTCTGACGGCGATTTTGACGGCAAGGTCTGGCGATAGGGGCGTCATGATGATTAAAGTGACATAAGACAATTTACATATTATTTTTACGGGGATAAGATACGAATGATAATATTCATGAAATGCGCAGGCCGATAATACAAAATCAATAATTTAAGAGTCAATTTTAGTTGACTCTTTCTTAGTGCAGTTTCATATAATAATGTTATTATTGCAACTTACTAATTTTCAAGATAAGAATGTCTTCTTAGGGACTTTTAAATTAAATATTTGTGCTATAATCTTGTCTACTTGAAATTACATGAAGAAAATTACTCAAGAAGTACAAGACTTCTACATTTTAGTTTGCGAAAAACTATTCATATTTAATTGCTTATTATTTATTTGTACTTTGAGAATTTTGATAAAATTTTTAAAAATTTATTCCAAATTGATCAAAAAATTGTCATTAAGATATGACTGTTATGTCCCAGAATACATATTTTACTATTTAATATTATACTATTGAAACGTGTTAGAATATTTCATTATCATACATAGCTGTAGTTTATTCATATAATATTGACAAAATTAGTTATATTAATAATATGATAAATATTTAAAAAATATTGTTACAAATACTATATAAATAATACAAATACTATATAAATAAAACAAATACTATATACATATTAGTAATAAATGCGCAGACCGATAATACAAAATCAATAATTTAAGAGTCAATTTTAGTTGACTCTTTCTTAGTGCGACGTTATATTTCTCTATTCGGCAAATCAATACTTGATAACGTATTAATCGCGCTATAATAAGAATTATTTACTGCAGCCTTACATATAGAATTAACGACGGTGGAAAAATGAAGGCTAGAAAACTTTGCAGTGCAATTACTCTCGCACGAACATTTTAAAACAAACCACAAACTTGCGTAAAAATTCTAAACTACTTGCGGTTATATAAGTATCGCTATTCAGTTGATTGTAAAAACTTTTGTGCGAATATGGAGTTATTCACATTGTACATGTACACTCATCTCGTATATGCTCATATATTGTATAAAAAGGAAAAGGGCAGTCTTTTGAATAATGTTATTCTAAAATAAAATTAACACAGAATAAATAAAAGGAATCGTTGCTGAATTCAGTGGATTTTTAAATTTTAAAAATTGTAATTAAAATAAATCCAGATTTTCGAACAGAATGACAAAGTTTCAGCTTTCACGAAATTATTACATGAAAATGCGTCGGGGAACGAACTTGCATTATATTAGCTCGCCTTTAAACGATTTATCGTCGCCTCGCCGTTGCGCGAAAACATCCAATGAGTTTAGCTAACTACCGACACTGCTAATTATTGCGCAAGCCGCAATTAGGATTTAGATCGTACGCTTGATAAAATGCGATCGATCGTTCGTGATTTCTGCACTTGCATGTCCTGCGTAAGCCCATTCGTATTTATAGCGGCTGCACGCTCCAGTGAACATTATTGTCGCCGACAATGAAACCAGTTCGAATAAATGTTAGAAAGGAACGCCCTTCTACAGATAACAATGTCTTTAGCTGATATAAACAAATTTTCGCAGCGAAACGTATGGAAACTGTGTCCCTTTTAGAATATCAAACTTAAAAAAAAGGTCGTCGTATGATTCAATAGCACCGTTGCGACGATCGATACGCATCGCGGAATATATAATCGATATTATTTATGCAACAGTCACGCGTGGTATTATAATTGGTGAAATAGGCACCTGACAAATGGTTTTTAATATACGTATTTGTATACTGTAATTTATGTATTCTCGTTATGCGGAACGACGCTCGCCACAACGCGGGGTAATAGAATGAGCTGAAAAAATATTATACTTTTCGCTCCGGCATGGCTGCCATAATTTATTCCGCATCGCCGTGAGGGCCATAAATTTAAATTTAAATGCACGGCATCATCCTAATGCTGATTCGCACCGACTTCTAATCGTCGCATTTAAATCACGACAAATCGTTTATGAAAAGTAATTGAGAGATAAGCCAGATATATAACACTTTCGCAAATGATGTATAAAGTCCAAATTAAATGTATCCCATTAATTTGTAATTTTCTCATCTCATTGACAAACATTTAAATCTCCAAAATAAATATTGAATTTATCAAAATAACATATTAAATTATAAATACTCTATTACAATATAATTTAATTTTCTTAAATTATAATACACAGATATCATTTTTTTAATTCTACTTCCTCGTTATATTTTATCTCAATATTATGTGTAAGAAATTCTAGCAATTCTTTCAAATATTTCCTTGAAAAATTTATGAAAATACAGATTTCCTGTAAATAAATAGAAAGAAGATCATAATAGAAACAATACCTTAGTAATTATTATTTCTATAAACATTGTTATCTCTGAGAAATATGATGGCTTAAATGCTCGTTTCATCTCATATGTGATTTTAAAAAGTTCGAGAAAGGACCCGTTAGTAACCCTGTGGATGAGTCGGCACGTTAAAAGAACTGGGAGGGCTCAATGAACGGTTGACGATTTTCAACAGCTCTCCGAACGCGAGTGTCAGAATCACTCTCTACCAAATGCTCGCGGCAAGCAACAGGGGAACGGGTACTGACTGCGCGTTTGATACGATGAATGTAGTCATTGTTGTTCTCTGCCATTCACGATACAGATACGCGAGAGCTTGCTCGTTCGGGGAACCGTGTTTCTCTGTTCGGCAAATCAACGTCCGATAACGCGTTAATTGCGCGTCGATGACGATTATCGCCGGATTCACGACGACGCTACGTTGTAGTCAACGTTATTTCAGAGTAATATATAAGAGATTTGGTATTGTTAATTAACGATAGATACAGTTTCCTTTAATATAAGATTTTTTTATGTTTGTATGATCTAGCTGATTAATTTTAATTGATCAATTTGCGCGTATATCTTGTGATATTTAAAAGATAAATATCTTTTCCGACGACGCATTTATAATTTATAATTCTGTCTTATAATTCTATGTAAATTAATTTTAAGATTTATACACGTAATTATTGAAATACTTCTATTATGTAATTAGAATTTTGATCTTTGAAAGATAAGATTAAAAAAGATTCGATACCTTGCATATAATATCTAAAAAGGATAATATATTAGAAATATGTTTATCAAAAACATATACATATATATTAATATTAAATCAAAATTAAATTTAATTAAGGCAGATAAAGTCATATCTTTTATATCTATATTTTCAAAGTAAAAAAAATATGAAACATCTTTCTTTATCAGTTAGTATTAGAAATTAATACTAACATTAAAAGAATTAATATAAAAAATATATGACGATAACTTATTTCATATCTATCACAATAATATATTTTATCCTTTTTATAATAAATTTTGCTAAGACAAATACTGATAATTATTACAGTAAATAAAAGATCAACATTTCTAGGGATCTGTTGATTTTAGCTAGTCTCGTAACTTCTAAGAGGTTATCCTACTGTATCTCATGAATGCGATCAATGAAACCAATTAGCATACAGTCTGTTTTAATCATTAAGTGGCTCGTAATTATTCTGCGAGAAAAAAGGAAGAACGATCTTTCGCGTTTCGATGCTCCGATCGGTGTATTGTAGTCTTAGATAATACAACAAGATACATAATTAAAGCAAAATAGCAACACATATCTTTCTTCAGACTTTTGTATAGCATTTGGCATGCTATGAAGCCTTTTCTAATTCCGTGAATGCGATCTTTGTTACGGCACGGATCCATTCACGTTGATTGCGTTTATATATCGGTCACAGTACCAACTTTTTTTATTTCACTAAAGCATTCTCATAACTTGGCAGTTGTGTTATAAAAGAGGCACAAAAATATACAATAATCATTAGTCATCCTGAAAATATCTATATTGATAAAATATATTATATTGACAATAACACATTGACTTGCTATTTTGACAGACATTCTTCGCCGTCAAACAATCAGATACGTCATATAAAATTAATCTATTTATTACTATAAATATTTTACTTATAGATTTTGGATAAATTATTCTTTTCATATACAAACTATAATCATAATATTTAAAAATATTTCTGAATAATAACACAGGCACACAAAAAAAAGTGGTTTGGCCTGTATACTAGACTAGTGTATTCCTATGTATTTTGACCCGCTGAATCCAAATTCGAGGTCAGAATTTGGTAGTTTAGCTCCTTGTTCCATTGAGCAAACCTCAAAAAA
>VBVR01000702.1:20688-35896 GCA_011638315.1 Tetramorium parvispinum | reverse complement strand
ATGGGAAAGATCCGTGCTCGTCCACATGTGGCGAAAGCTGTAAAAGAAAAGTTATTGGAGCTTGAATGGGAACCTCCCACACCCAGCGTACTCTCCAGACATTGCTCCGTCTGATTATCATTTATTTAGATCGATGCAGCATGCGCTTGAAGACACACCTTTTCGAAATTATGAAGAAGTGCGAAAATGGGTCGATGAATGGATCGCTTCCAAGCCAACATTGTTCTATCGTTGCGGAATCCATTTTTTGCCAGAAAGATGGAGCAAAGTCTTAGAAAACAATGGGAAATATTTTGATTGCTGTAAGTCTTTTGATTTTATTTTAAATAAATGCGTGCCTTTGGAAAAAAAAGACCAGAACTAATGCAACCACCTAATACATAGACGGTAATAATGATTTACTTAAAAGTGAAATCCATGGTGAAAGGATAAATTCATAATTTCCATCGATGTAATGGAAGTCCTGAAAACGATGTGTCGTTTTATCCTTGACATTTTTACGGGAAGAAAAACCTATTTTAAGTTTTCCGGTTCGGACTTCAAAATATGTAGATCCAATGCCGTCCTTAAAGAGCGCGCGGCGTGTTCTGCAAACTGACGGGAAGCGAAAACGCAGGATAAACTATTCTCCCCTGATTTCCAGCTTTTAATCCTGAGCGCGCTTGCTGCACTGGATCGAATGAGCCGGAGAAGATTTGCATCCGGATTAAAAGTGGAATGCGGAATAATGTGAATTTCTCTCGCAGTCGCGGCAGATATTGTCATGTATATTTCACATTGAGACGGACGTTTGTGTTAACATATTTTCAGCATTTGCATTCTCATTTTCGTCCGTCCCGCGCGCTCCCCGGCCGCGCGACGCGATAACTTCCTCGCGAAGGTTAGATCCATTGATCATTACTTTTTGGCAGTTTTGAGTAACGCGCGGTTATGGGAGTTCTACAAGCTAGCTGTATTGATTTGAGTGGAACAAACTTCTGTTTTATATACTTAAAGTATATAAAGTATATTTAACTTATCGCAAGTTTCCGATACATCATGCGATAGTAAAGGAAGACAGCAATCTCTCATACTTTTTTAAAATTATTGTTCACAAGTCCACGTCTCTTAAATGATTTAGTACGAGCAGTCGCATTTCGAAATCTTAAGTTGAGATTTAATAAATAAGCGAGATTTAAAAAGCGGAAAACTATTTTTGGAATTCCACGTTGAAAAAATCACCGTGAGGGACATTGAGAAGTGATCCGACGAGATTACACAAATTTTGAAAAAATTTGATTGAATAGCGACGGTCGCAAAGCGAAAAGAAGATGCAATACCCCATACTTTTCATGCATGTTTCTTCAACCACCGTCATCCATATTCATACCGCCTCACGATTTCCAGTGCACCCGGTATTACGGCGCATCAGCTTCATGAATGGCCGATCTCTTTCTTTGAAGGCATTAATACATTTTTAAAGGGCGAGCAAGAAGCGGGCGTGATCGTGCACTTTGGCTTTCGCGCCTGACAATTTAATCGCCGACGGGCGATTTAATAACGTGCAATTTATACGTCCGTAGCAGGCAAAGAAAACGTCAGGTAGCGGAAATCGCTCGTACCTCTCGCAGCACCCTCTCTCATCTTTTTATCTCTCTCTTCTTTTTTTACGCGCGCGTGATTGCGATTTATGCGCGAGGTGCCCGCGACTTTCGCGCCCATGGCTCGTTCGCCATCAACAGCTACGGATAATTAAGTACTTCGCGGTTGCAACCGTGCGACTCGTGCGCGCGCGCCGTCCCGCGTTTCCACGCCGATACCGCGTCGGTGGCGAAATTGCGCGCCACGCGCGTGAGAATGGTCGCATCTCTATAGCGTATCCCGAAGGGCGCACCGGACGTGTATTACCAAGGTAGGCAGGTGTCATTACTCGCTTTCTTTCGGGGTCATTGTGGGTCTCGCATGTTACTAGCCTTTTCCCGTCATTTACGTGAAGAGAAAAGGCTGTTAGCTTCTCGCTAGGCTTGCTAGACTTTTTTTGTCAGTCACTTTGCTTTTCCCCTTTGTTTCCAACTTTGGTGTTGTAACGTGTACTTTTTCCCCTTTGTACAGGAAATTCGTAATAAAACTGCGTACAGGAAATTTGCAATAAGGTTTGTGAACCGTACTTTATATATTTATTTTATTGTAATTCTTACAATAATGTACTCTTTTACATGAATGTATAACATACATATACATTTATGATAAAAAAAATTGAATTTTTATAATTTCTTACAAGTTTAAACGTAATTACAATTTCTAAATAAATAATTTTTATTTTTTATCGTGTTATTGTACATATTAACGAAGAGAAACGGTTCCGCGATATTGCTCTCTTTTAATAATCGATAACACATCTCTTAATCATTATTTGTCATATCGCTATCCTGCGCCATTACATTTTGTACATTGCGTATCTTCCACTTATTTGATTGTGCAAAGCGTTTATTAGAGCGCATAATGAATATTTCCTTTCTTCCTTTTTCACTCTTCTCATCTAATTGTCTTCCAGTAAAATTGTTTACATCCCGATGAGAATGCTATATCTGCTTTTTGTTATTTTATACTTAATTACTCCAACAACATCTGCTTTTATATCGTTAATTTTACTAATTTAGTTTATCTTATTCAATTAATCTGTCCAATTAATACATTCAATAGCTCTCGTTCTTTCCTCTCGTTCCCCTTGTGCAGCTCTGTTTGAGGGGTTTTGTTGTACCTTAACGTTTTACACAATTGAGGAATTCAAACTAAAACCTATTCTCCTAATCGTCCAAAATCTATTTTGTAAATTTATGAAAATTCGTTTAAGTTGATTTCCTTCAACTTTATAAGGATAATTTTCCAGAGTTCTTAAAAAAAGTGGGTCGAACTGCTGTTGCGCTGAGTCGCCCGGACTCCATTCTACCGTGAGGGTGGCTTAACTCCGATATAATAAATGTTTCCTTTCTCCCTCTCGTCACGTCCTTCCGCCTCATCTGCTTGTTCCTAAAAGTGTCGAAAAGGAGGGACGCGTATAATCGCCTCTACGAGTCCGGGCTATCGATTTTCTTCGACGTCACGTACAGCGAACGTGCCTCTTTCCACGAAGCGTATCGCGCGCGCATTAGGTTCGGTTATGGAAATTTCGGCGTCGTTGTACTCCCCGGACTCTGATTACTGTGATTATACGCGGTGGTGATCGCGTATCGTGGCGCGTCCCACGGTGCGACGCGTGAGAAAGAAGCGTTTCCGCACCCGCGCGAGCGCTTCCACTCTATGCAAGCGCGCGTCTCTCCGATAATTAGAGCTACGGCTACAGCACGGCGGTGTAACCGCATCGTGTAGCGAGGAGAGTCGCTGCTCCCATCATCGCGCGCGCGCGTGCTCCCTAAGGTGTCGGCATATCGCAAGCCCTGTGTATGCATTGTTGTCAATGCGCTGCCGAACTGCCGTTTAGACGCGTTATCTGCATTCATCGACACGTCGTCCTCGCCGCCATCGTCATCGTCGTCGTCGTCGTCGTCGTTCTCGTCGTCCTCCTCTTCGTCGTCCTCCTCGTCATCCTCCTCCTCGTCACAACGCGCGAGCACGAACTCCCCGTGGAAAACCGAGCATTATCGCGTACCGTCGAATCCTGCCGATTTACCCGCACACAAGACGCCTCCGTTGAATCGATTCGACCGATAAACCCAGATTCGTGACAGCTCGCGATGCATTACTCGCGCGTCGATGCATCGCGATAATACTCGGCGATGGATTGTTAGACTGGAGCCTGAATTTACGAGAGGATGGGAACTAGACAAACTTTCTTAAGCTCACTTCCTTAAGTAACTGTATTGACAGTTTTATACTATGGCGCTACCGTAATTGAATCGATAACGGACGGGAAAAAAACCTAATGCTACTTACTCAGGATTTAATTACGAAATAATGAATGGAGGATGCTCGACGACTTTCTTTTATGTCCACATCTAACTATATTTCCATTTAAGTGGAAGTCTATGAAATGCGAGTTTAATTGGGTTTAATCGCTTTTGCAAAAGTTCAAATTACCCTTAGTCAAATACGTTTATCAGCGATTTCTCAGCCTGATCGCCTTTTCTGACATCGCCGACACCGTTATGACGCAACGCTATACGCGAAAATGGGGCTGTAGTCGGCGAACCGGCGAACGCACTAAGCGGCAATGAAGGAACGATGAAGGGGCGTTACATTACCGCGCATACCCGTTATAATCGCTATATCGTTTTAATGGTCGAGCATTCGTCGGTCTTTTACTCCCGTGTTCACCGATCGACCGACCGACTTCGTCTTAAAAGACCGCCGCGCGCCGATCCGTTGGAACTTGTTTTCCGCGACCGGATGAGCCGGCTAATCCAGGAAGACGGACCGCCGCGGAGTAATTTGTACGCCGGATGAGTCTCCTCTCTCCTTCACTGTCATCGACTCGTCTACACCTCGCGATCGTTAAATTGCCGCGCAGACACGTTTTTGCGCTACGTGTGACATGATTTTTCACCGTTTCCCCTTCGCATTCCACACGTACTCGCAATTCGCGCTCGTCGGGCTGCTTTCCCGTCGAGGATACTCGCTTTCCCGTTACACACGACTTCGCCGTCATATTGTCACTTTACGAAATACATGCAAAGTGACTTTTACCTATACGGGACCTTCTTCGAACTAAAAGTAGTGCGCGATCCGTTAAATCGGGATACCCGTGTGAAAAAAGTACATTTACCCTTCTATCTATTCACGTAAAAAATCTCAAGTGTACATAATGTATACTTCGAAATGAATTTTAATGATATATTCTTCGATGAATATAAGGCCGATATTTCCTCAATTCAGTAGATTGAATCTTCTTATTTCTTGTAATTTTTATTGCTATATTATTTTATTGCTATTTATAATAAAATAATGTTGATTTAAACTTTAACGAAAGACAACAAAATATGAATATAAATCGAGCTTATTTGAAAGTGATGAATATGAATCGAGCTTTTATTTTGAAAGGACAGTGATTTAAATTATTAATATTCTAATGACTTTTAAATAGATGACTAGCTACCAAGAATTAACTAGCAACGTTAGTTAATTTAAACAATAGAATTAGATTTTAAAAGAATTAATTGAAATGGTAAACAAAGGTTGTAATTGAGTATGGTATGCGAATTCTGATAACTCCGAAAATCGTTTTAGCGTGATTTTGTTTGAGATGTTGATTGTTAGAGTATATAGAGAAACAAGGAATGAAGGAAAAAAATTATTTACATTATTCAACCTCGCGTGCGTGATGTAAAATTGATTCAACATTATGACATGTTGCCTAAAGGTGCAATTTCATCTATTTAATTTGTGCACACTAATCACAAGACACGAATTCGTCATCCTTTTCCATCTATCGCTGTGCAGGATGGGTATTAATCCAGCTTGAACAACGCCTCTCGTAATCAATGACACTTCCGATCGATTGTTATCTTCCGATCTGAAAAACATTTAATTCGCACCTGCCATGTATTCTAGTGAATTACACGCTGGCAATGTCAGTGAAACTTTTTTTAAAGCGACATTGAATTCCTGTCTTTTGAATCTTTGTTAAGAGAGTTATGTAGATTTTTATCCCGCAGGAAATATAAAAACATTCCCTTTGTAAAAACCGCCAAATTGTTTTTATTACTTACTAGCAGACAATAGTTACGCAAGGATAAACGACTAACGAAAGCTTTACATCGAGAAATATTACATATTTAATATTTTTTTACAATAAAAGTATTATTGTAAAGTATGTTTGAAATGTTTTATATTACAAAAGCCGCATTATTCACAGACGGCAAAACACTAAAATCGTTAATCCTCTGATGTTTTCTCTTAAATGTGCTGTTGTTGATAGATTATCAAGTTAGAGTTTCACAATAGAATTTCACGTTAATATTTAGCTATGTATAGTGCTTCTATTATAAAATTAATATCTCACGTTTCTTAAGAAGATATTTGTCAATGCGGAGGTTGCACAATAAGTCCGCCGAGATTTCATCAGATGTATTTAGCATTCTCTTATAAAAACGTCTTTGTTTATCCCAAGTTTGCGAGAAGTCAGTGCAACATGGAACAAGTTGTACACGGTTCTTGACATTTAAGAGGCTATCACTTTGATATTGGGACTGAAGTAAGAGCTCGCCCAGTCATTGCGGCAGCCACGTTCCGAGTTTCGTCGACTTCTGACTTCTGTATCCTTAATAGCCGGAGCCGCCGTTTACCACTACCATTGCCCCCGTGTCGGAAGTGGAATAACTACGTTGTAGTATCCGGCATCTAAAGAGCCCGGTGCGGGCAGGTAACGGGGGCTTCGCGTATCGAGGGAAGAAGATCCGATTATGGCTTAACCGCATTACACGCGGAAAGTTTACTTTCGGTAATTCCGAGCCGGAGCTGAGACGGGGAATGAAGGAAAGAGAGAAAGAGACGGAGGGAAACAAAGGTGCCGTCGATGCGATGGTTACACCTGTAACAGCGGCACCTGCATGTCCATTTCCGTTTCATTCCATTTCGATGGAGCGCGTTCGGACTATTTCGGTGTCTGTTCACGCTAGAAGTTTTATTGTGTTGCATTTTCTTTACACAGACTATATGTGCGGTTTGCAGTGGCATAATTACTAGGAAGTTTGGTCATTTACACTAAATTTATGGGCATAAGTGACGTTAAATAGATTTTTTGTGAACAATATCGTCAATTTTATTTCAAATGCCAAATTCTATATAATAATTTTCAATTGTTAATAGAAAAATATTGAAAATATCATAAAATATCTTTTAATAACTCCTTTAATAGCATGATAAATTTTGTAAAGGAATAAAACTTTAGAAAGAATTTAATTTGATTTTTAATAACTGTAGAAATTGCAAATGTGTAATCTTTTGATAGTTCACTATATATTTGTAGAAAGATTACTAATTATTTATTATTTATTTTGAATATGATACAATTATTTGAAGGCGATCCTTAAAATTAGATATTAAAAGAATTGTTAGAAAATAATTTTGTTTGAACAATGCGGTAGAGCTGATTAAAGATGAAGTTGCGTTGAAGCTTTAGTTAGTCGCCATTACGTCTCGGCGCTTTGATACCAGTTGTTGGTGCATCGAGGTGTGCATAATGCAACTCTCCCAGGTTGACAAGGCGAGCTTACGCGTCGAAGCAAGAAGAGTGCGCGCGATTCACACGTGGAAGCGCACGCACACGCACGCACGCACGTATATGCATCGGTCGCGTTGTTTGCTGTCGCACGTGTAAACCGGGATAACGTATAATACCCATAATGGCAGTCGTCGCGCGTATTACGTTGTTCATGAACCGTGCCTCGCACGCCCCTATGGACTCTCCGCGGATGCGGAGGGAGGTCATCGGACGCTCGTTAACCCCTTCGAGCATCGAGTTCTTATCGATTGCGTGCGGTTGCAGTAATAATTTATCGCATTCGATGGATTCATTAGGCGAGCAAACTGTGCGCGTTGCCACCTAGCGATTGTCCGAGACCAAACCGCGCACGGAAACAATGGGGATCATTGATAAATCCAAATGGTAAAAAGAGGGTGAGAGAGAGATACATGTAAATAAAACATTGAAGAAAAACCTTTCTTTTCGATACTTGCAAGAGTACGAAATCGCGCACTTTCGAAATAAATAAAATATATGGAAAGTAAATATTTAGTAAGAAGTAAAAATTTGTTCAGATTCCACTTTTCATGTTAGAACATTAATTAGTAACATAATAACATAATTAAATATAAATTTTTATAAAATACGATATATAATACTATAAAATTCTGGTAAGTCTTACGAATTTTATATATTACTCGCCGAGAGAGATTATTTTTTTCTGTGGCAGCCGTTCGCGTGTCTGATGATTTTGATTTAATTATGTACAAAAGTAACAAAAAGGTAATGGGTCGGTCAGCTCCATCGATTCTCTCTCGAAGGAGAAGATTCGCGCACGCGTCATACGAGGGGAGAAATCTTAGCAGCAGCTTGTAGGCAGGTGGATTCTCCACCTGGCAGGCACCTGGCGCCGTGTGTATCTCTCTGAACAGAGTCCCCTAAGGATCACTGGCTGGCACGTGCGGGGCCACGTAACTCTAGAGACTGAATTATCATTCGGCGTGCAGGTTGTCCGCTACAAAAGCATTTGGTGGATATAAGAGGGTTCTCTTTGTTAAAAATTGAAATGATGTAGGATTTTTTGCTTTTGTAAATACTTTTAAGCAACTCTTCTCAAGGGAGAAAAAATAAAATATACCATTATTTATAAGTACACGATGCGTAAGCTTTTTCTTTTCAAAAAATTTGACCTAAAAATAGCGAGCGTTTGCAATTTGTTTCTCCTGAAAGATAAATCGAACATTATTACAACATGCTTTATTCCTTTGAGTTTCTAAAATTCGCCAAATTTTAAATCAATTAACTATCGCATATCTCATTCTTTGCGAAAAAATGAAACTGGCTATACCTTGTGTCTGCCAGTTTAAAATAACATCAGGAAAAAATTTTAATTATCTGTCTGCAATTTTATCTTCGCTTGCGTAATCTAATCCATCCGGGTAATTACGAGAATATTAGCCAACTAGCGCGGAGTTTAATTTAGCCAGGTAATGCTCCGGATATTACGACTCCGGGTATTCAGCGTCTTTCAATGATTTCGATTACCGTTTGTATACATCATAGTTATCTTAAGTTTCAGTTAAATATATTCGAATATTCAAATTAGATATCTGATACCCATTTCTTGGCCGCTCCGGAATTTTCTAGCGGCTTAAAATGGTATTTAAGTATCTCGGAGACCGTTTTTCCTGTAACGATTCTCCAAGTGTTGGCAATGCTAATGCTATTACGTAGAAACAATGAGACATGAGGCTTAAACTAAAACATGTTTCTTTGGATTAAAACGATTTAATTCTTTTAAGTCTTTGAATGGAATTCGAAAGTGGGCCGAACCGTTTGATGTTTCTTGCATTTTTGTTGAACTGTAACAATACTATAACAATAATTTGTAGTCTGATTAATTTTTTTTATTCTCGCGAGTCTACATGAAAGTGCTTTCTTTATTAAAACAACGGATGCTAAAAAGCGCCATGTAGTTAGGAACGCGTGCGAAATATGAAGGCTTGTTATTCACATAAGGACCAGGATTTGTCGGCAAAACGTAATTAACTCGTTGCGTGTGTTCTTGTTTTGCAGGTGAGTGCAGTAAAGTCGGAGAATGGTTGGTCGTCTAATTTTCGTGAGCCTATGGTTACGCGCGTACCACAAATGGCGCAGAGAGAACTGAGACCGATGACAAGGAGAGAAAGAGAGAGAAAAAAAGCCGGAGCCGGTGTACAAACGCATATCACGCGTAAGTTGGACAACTTTGCTTGCAAATAGCTCACTTTTTGGGTAATTACTATTGTCTGTGCGAAAATTTTTGTAATAACCATCATCACTGGTTTTTCCGGTTGCTGAAAGAAAAAACAAATATTTCTTTCATTTCAATTAAAAGTTTAAAAATTATTGCGAGTAATGTTTTTTTGTAACCATTTCAAATTTTTTCAAACCATTTTCTACATAAAGGCTTTACATTAATATAACCATTTTTCGTAATATGTTTATTATGCCGACAATCGTAGTATTTTGTACAAATTGTACAATTATTGAAAATTGTACAAATTGAAAAATAATTTAATACGTTTCTAATTCCGCAAACGCGTTTACGTTACAAATTATACAAATACCATATTTAAGACAAAAGGAGACCAGTGCCCGGACATGTTTCTAAACTTGAACATTTTTATTATTTCGATCTTTAAATACGAATATTTAAACTTTCAACTAGATGTATAAATGTTTTCTATCATTTTTTTTATAAATAACGTGACACCAGCCGAACTACAAATCACCGACTATTTAATGACATTTATTGTGACATTATAGAAAATATATGTATAGGCAACAAAAGATTATATTTCAATATTCCTGTTTTGGCTATTGTGCGTTGTGTTTGCGCGGAAGGGTCGGCAGTATGATAGCAAGGCGGTCAGAAAACGACTATTCTTAAGGATAATCTGCAGCCAGTCTTTATTCGCGTTACATGTACAAAATCAGTTTAGTCGCGTAACTCTCGTAAAATATGCGATACTCTCGCGGAGACAATCGGTAGGAAATAGGCCTCGCTCTCGGCAACGCGTCTCTATTTATTATCTCTCGCCTCTCTTTGGCGAATACTTGACGACAAATTAAAATTTATTCTCGCACATAACGCATATATGAGCGGCTCGTGGCCCATATAGATCGCGAACGCGTGTGCCTCTAGCGTGTGCCGAAAATATTTAATCGCCAAATATATTGCCAATAGCTCTCTGTCGAAGGTACTGTACTTCGTTTCGGTTGGGCTTAGTTTCTTCGAAAGAAGGCTAAATGTTCCCAACCATCCACGCTTCGCTGTTGTATTATCGCTCCGACGCTATCTTCGGACGCGTCAGTAAATGCAGCGAGATCTGCGCTGATTTTCGGATGTGCCAGAAGGGCATCCTGAGCCAAACACTTTCTCGCTGTCTCAAACTGTGCGCGTTGTGCTTGCGACGTCCAAGTCAGCGGCGCTTTTCCTTTCCCGTTGCCCTTGAAGAGATCGTTCAACGGCGCTAAGATCTCGGCAGCTTTTGGCACGAATCTTCTATAAGAATTTAGCATCCCTAAATATCTTCCATGTCTATATGTCTGTCCATCAAAAATGCTATTTTCGTTTTCGTGTCTGTCACGAAAAGGCGACGCGTATGCTGCCCCGGTTCGCTCGCCGCCATCAGTGACCGGTTGTCGCGTTTCCCTGCTGCTGCTGGGCCGAGCAGGGTGCTTTGCACTGTTTGGCATCCGGACCGAATTGCCAGTGATACCAGCACATGCCGCTTGCTGGTTGCTCGCGGCCTCTCGAACGCGACCTTGGTCTATCGCGCGAACGCGGGCGACGCTCATCTCTTCCGCGGCTTTCTCACGGGCGTCCTTCGCAAGTCTTGTCTCGATGGATCTTCGAATGGCCGTCAATTGTTCCGCCATTTCCTGCTGCAAGGCCAACTTCATTTGAGCTAGCCTCAATTCTAGCCTCGCCTCAAACCAAGCGGAGTCACTCGTGCTCTGATTTGGAGGCGCCATCGATCGAGTCGCCTCCGCCGCCTGAAACGTGGGCGTATGAGTTGCTTCAATCGCGTCCGCGATTATATCCACCAACTGTTCGTTCGTGTCCGCCATGCGCGTTACTAAATGCGGCTGAATATATGCCGACAAACGACTCAGCCGAATCGTACGCAACACCTTATCGCCCACTACGTTCCCGGCGAGACCGCGGAGAGATCGTAAAAATTGCAACGGCTTTCTATCGCCGATTTCTTCGTGTTTAAGGAGCCTTCGAGTTTTATGCTTCTGCGATAAACTTAGTCGCTTAATAAGTTCGGTCTTCAGTGTTTCGTACGCTCGTTCTGCAGGCGGATTTAAAATTATGTTGCGCACTTCGGCCGTGCGGTTTGATAGCCGTTAACGCATACTCGGACTTCGTAGCATTGGTCGTTATTCCGGCGGTTTGAAAGCTACGATCAACTATACTAAATCAGAGTTCCGGATCCGCCGGCGTGAACTCTGGCATTCGCATCCCGACACAGCTCACCTCGGGGCCCGGCATAAAAAAATCCTAGCTGCTCTACAGTCATCGGTTGCATCGGCGTCGACTGTTGCTACGTCAGCTGCAGCAGAGGCTGCTCGAGCACTCTGGACTCCTGTTCTCACCGCTGCACCGGCACATTGTCATGCGTGACCACCATCACTGTTCCTATACTGTCTACGCACTCACTCCCGGTCGCGAGCTTATAATTGTCTTTTAATAAGTCTTTCAAAATTCGTCACTAAATTATGTCAGTTCAATAAAAAAAGAAATCGCGATCACGTCGGGCCGTCATCACTTTGGCTATTGTGCGTTGTGTTTGCGCGGAAGGATGGACAGTATGATAGCAAGACGGTCAGAAAACGATTATTCTCAAGGATAATCAGCCAGTCTTTATTCGCGTCACATGTAAAAAATGAGTTTAGTCGCGTAACAATGTGCGATACTCTCGCGGAGACAATCGGCAGGAAAAAGGCCTCGCTCTCGGCAACGCGTCTCTATTTATTATCTCTCGCCTCTCCTCAGCGAATACTTGACAAATTAAAATTTATTCTCGAAGCTTCCTAAGTCCGTTGTGTGTTATTGTCTATTAACTTCGTTTATTATATTATTAATTTCGTTTCGCTACCTGTGTAATGATGTTTTCTATTTGGTGAAATGAGCCTGTGGGAACTCACACACCGCCACACCGTTATATACATATTATGTCTTTAATAGAATTTAATGGAAATAAATTTAATCTGTTTCTGCAATTAAATTTTACCGTAAAAGTTTTACATTCTCCTCTCATAATGAATCGCATGATTAGCATCGAGCGCAGTTCTGAGGTGAATTAATGACAATACCGTTAGGGTGCGTAAACAGTAAACGGAAGCGGGTCATCCCGGTGCGAAATGCCTTTAATCGATGCCGGTATATCGGCACGCTTAATGAAAGACGGGAGTGCGGTGCACGACGATGCGATGCTCCCACATTAGACGCTTGGTATCGATCGTTAGTCGAGGATATACCGTCGAGATTAATTGAGTCTAATTAAAGACGGGCCGAATGTAGCAATTAGTATGAAATCAATTAACGAGCCGGTCATCGACGACACCGATGTACATTCCGCGCGTCGTGTTCCGCTTCTCGCCGTGACCGGATCATCCGCGCCGATCGATCAATATCAAGCCCTTATCGGCGGATCGATACCGGCAGAACGACAGTTTTGACTTTGGAGGTAAACGGGATCAAAGGATCCTCCGCCAATCAGCAATCGGTCTTTGCTGGCGCCTCCGCGCGCGTTGTAGCTTCACTTTGATGAGAAGTTATACTCGCGGTTTCGTAGCAGCGTAGATTTGATTTGTACGCAGATTTACGATTGTATGGCAAATGTCCAAGGGGAGAAAAGCTGTTGGGAGAAAATTTTTATTCAGAGAAGGATTTAAAATTAATATGGAATAAATATTTCGTCGATTATTAATTTTTGCTTCTTTCTTTTAACAAAATGTATGATTGTTGTAAACTCATGACTGTTTGTTTTGGTAGAATCGTATTTGCAAATGATTCTTAAATGCATTATAATAAACTTTGTCGTCGGATAAATAGGAATCGTAAACTCGTAAGTCACGTCTGCAAAATTGAAACGTGAACATTTTCGAAAACTCTTGATCCTAACCCTTGCTCTTTTCGCGTTTACCCAAGAATAAAGTTTCGCCTGGATGGAATTCCGCTTGGCGCGCGCGATAGATTTAGGTCGTCTCCGTCGAATATCGCGATCCACCTTCGCTTCCTTCCCGTCTGCTTCGGCGGGAATCTGGCGTACTGAAATATTCGGCGTGCTCGCGGCGATAGGAAGCGGAATCGCGGTTAAGGGTTCGCGGCATTTTCGAGTTGGAATCAAATTTCTACCTCCCCTTCCTTCCCTCCTCCCTCCTATCAGTCGTCGGTCCCTGTCTCCCTCACCCTTAACTTCACGGTACCAACTTGCGCCTTGAATCGTCGAAGTTTCGCGGCCGATGGAGGTGAGTTCTATCTCTCTCTTTCTCTCTCTCTCTCTCTCTCTCTCTCTCTCTCTCTTTCTCTCTTCGTTTTCTCGCGGCGGACTCGCGGCCTGACGGCAGCCGCGTTTCTCTGTATATCGTATATGAGAGAGCCCGCGAGTCTTCCCACAGGACACGACTCCGCGGGGCTGCTATAAAATTGAAAAAGTTCATCCTCGAACGCATATTCCCGTTGCCGCGCGACGCGTCGCGTATCACTGCAATTATCGGGTCATGATGTGACGAGAGAATCGTAAGTAAAGACAGTAGTACATATTTAAAAAAAATGTAAGCGATAAAACTTGAGTAATAAATAAGTGTGATCGCATTCGAATGATCTTCGAGAACGCCAGGTATGAAGAAGGATCGGATGAAGATATTGAAAGCGCGAAAGAGAAACGAGTATCGAAACGAAATATCGACACACATTGAGATAAGGGATCGATAGCTTTTTTTCGTGGTGTTTATAAATGCGTCATCGCGCCACGTAATACGCTTATCCATGTCTGGAGTATAACACTGATACGATTATCAGTAATGGGATGTGTGATCGGTACTCAAGTAGCTTGAGATCCACCGTTTCCCAACAGAGATAACCATGTCGTACAGATTGTCCCAGGAGAAATCTGCCAGACTTTGAGAATGTATTATTCAAGTGATTTTCTAAACTGAGAATCGTATGAATAGAGGTTGAATCTGAAATTTTTATAAAGTCACGATCGTTCATGTTTGAATTATTTTATGTCGTGACAGAGAGATGTCGATAATAATTCACGAAATAACATTGTCCACTTAATTTCTCGGGCTTTACGAGTAATCTTGTTAAGCTAAATCGAAAAAAAAAACGACGGAACCTTTAACCTAAAATAACCTTTGCTTAAAATGTCTGGCTTCGATCTTTTTTGTTTGTATCGCTGCGTGTTAATTGCATTCCAGATAGAAAGATTAATTGGCACCGCTGGAATCCGACAATTACTTTGGAGAGAGATAGAGAAAGAATGGCGAGCTGAGTAAAATACGTCTCGGTAACGGCCGTAACCGTAAATTTAGAAATTGCGTATATCGAGCATTTAAGAAAGAGAAATTCCACCGAGAGGGAATATTCGTCTACATGACTGCGAAACTTCTTACATAAGGTCTCATCAAAAGTTCATCCCTGTCATAAGATTTCTTGATTAGTTGCGACTAATTGTAAGTTACGGATTTCAAGTTAAAACTTTTTGCGTTTATTAGCGTTTCTGTTGAAATTCAACGTGACATGGATTTTTTCGCGCCTGCAACATGAAGAATTAAAGCTCGTAGCGGTCAGTGCCGGTTTCGGTACTCCAGCGGGATTAAAAATGGAACCGAGTAATTTTAGAGATGCCTGGTTGCTCTCTCGGATATCCGGATATCAGAGAAACCGCCTCCCTTTCGCGTACGCCCCTTTCGCGTTCGTGCGCGCTCTGACTACTCGCGAGTAGCAATATCTCGCGAGTACGCGATAGACACACCATACTACACACA
>VBVR01000702.1:0-20679 GCA_011638315.1 Tetramorium parvispinum | reverse complement strand
GGAATTCCGCTGCGCAATTGTTACGCGAGAATTCGTGTTATACTTCATCGTTCATATGCCATTCGTTGCGATAACCGCGTTCCTTCAATCGACGGGGATCGACGAATCGAGAATTGCCGAGTCGTGTGCCGTATCTCCCCAGGGGCCAATACAATACAGATCATATTTCTCTGAAACGTTGGGTCTAATTCGCGACCGTAAACGTATCGACGAGATCGGGAGCGACATGAATCAAAAGTGTGTAGCGTACAGAGAAATTCTCCAGCCTGGAACCTAGATTCGATGAAATTTCTAATTTCTAATTTTTATATTAAACGTAGTGAATTTTAGAGTAATTTAAAAATTATAATTAGTAATTAGTAAAATTAATAATTGATAAAATTCGTATTGGACTCTCTTGGATTTCTATTGGAAATAGTTGTTTTAAAATTGTTAATATCTAATATTGAAAAAGCAACAAAATTTTCATTAAAATTTACATGATAGATTTAGATTATATATGTCTATAATTTTTTTAATTTTAGAAAAATATTTTTTCAGAATCACTTAGAATTACTATTATTTCCTCTAGATTCTGGGAAACAGTGTAATTATTGAGATTAATTTCGTTTAATGTTGTCGATGATTCTATTTTGAACAATATTGAAATGAATGTTAAACAAGGAAATAGGGCAAATCAAAATATGTTTTGTCAGTCGAATTTATCGTCAGCAAAAATGGATGAGTGACTAGTTTAATTAGAGAAATACGATTCTTTTCGGCGTTTTGCGAAAAAGCAGTTTTATATGACACTCTACTATTTCATATCACCATCGATTCGAACAAAAATTGAAAACCAAGGGTTTGTAACGGTACAATGTTTCGAATGTATTTGCTTGTATCCGATTGGCATTTATTCAATCTAGCTCAACGAAGCGTCAGTTTGCAGCACAAATGATCTGGTTAATAATCTCGTCGCCCCCACGCGGAGCGTCGTCTTTGATATCAATCATCCTATCAAATCATTGATCGATAAATATCGCCCGTGTCGAATCGATGGCAAGCGTTTCTGATTGATGCAAAACCAACTGGTGACTTGTGCACATGTGCGAGTTAACAAATCGACTGTATTGTCGGTAAAACAATGTCGCAGATTATGAATCTAATAACGATGGAAACTCCTATTATACCTACTATAATAAGATCCTTTCTCGCTATTGCCGAAAGCATAGCATTGAGACAGAGAAAGAGAGACGTAGAGAGAGAGAGAGAGAGAGAAAGAGAAAGGGTTGGGAGGGGAGGTAGAAATTCGTGTTATCGATCGTGCCGGATAATCGGTGCTGCGTGAGCTTACAGAATATCGGAGAGAGCTCGATAATACCGGTTGAAATTGATATTTTCGCCCGCGCACGCTACCCAACAACGTTATTGGAGCTTCGAATCCCGATTACCATAATATTCACAACAGCAACAAATGGCGAAAATGGCGTTGTCGGGGATTTGCGGATTATCCTGTGGTTGTATTAAGCCGCATACACGCCGCGCGGGGACTAGCCGGAACTACTTACCAGCCAACTCCCTACATCGGTATGCGAGAAAAAGCGAAGGTGTCAATTTCAACGTAATGGCAGAATTGAGAACACAATGTGAAAGATATTGCACCTCGCGTTAACATACGCTGCGTGTGTTTGTTGGTTTACACGAACTCAGAAATTGATGTGGTACGCCGTTGCTACTAATACCCGCCGCGAAATAAACGTTTGTTGGTTTATGCGCGCGAGTCTGCGGGGGAAAACTTTTTCTTGCTTGCTACAAGAAGAAAAGTCTTTCCGAGTCTTTTCCGAACAATAGGAGTCTCTTAAAGTCTTTGGTAAACGCCACGGAAGTTTTCCATAGTCTTTGCTAACTGCGGCCGCGTTCTTAATTCTTTAATGCGCTCGAGAGCTTTTCTGGGACATCTTGCCAGCAGTATTAATAAGTACTACTGTTCTATTTAACAGTACATACTAATATTATTGCAGGGAGGGTATTTTAATATGAATATTTTGCCGATATTTTATATTATAAAGTTCGACGGAGTAAAAGCGGCCGTATTCAAACACACACATGTCTCCCATTATTTGTAGTTATAATTATATTTATATATTTAGTTTATTTATTAATTCAACTTTATTCATTAATGCGTTATCTTTTTCTAATCACGTATACTCAGATTTTGATAACGCTCTTATATAATATTTTAATACATAATACTATAATGTGTCGATTATATCTCGATATATTATTTACGGATTTTTTGCTGAACATTCTTTTTAGAAAATAACCACATAAATCCATAACGCGTCGTTCTCTTGATATTACGGAAAAATCTGATTTTCTCTAAAGTTAGCGCCTCGTTTTCAGAATTTCGATACAATTAATAGAGTTCTGGCTCTTCCCCAAGGAGTAAGTTCTACAGTTCCTGATAAGTTTCAGAAAGAGTTTTCGCGATTAATACTCGAAACGATAGAAGTAAAAATGGAAAAGTTCCGGTGATTTTGTAACCTCGGGTGAAAATTTTATAAGCTTCTATGCGAATGAAAAATTTTTTGCGGAAATCTGACGATTTCTTTCGAAATTTCGGAAAGCCCCTCGAGAGTTCTAGCAATTATTTTTAACAATCGAAGCGATAAAACCAGGAATGCCAGAGTTTCGGTTATATCAGTTTTTTGTATGAAAATTTTCTAAATTCGAAGTCTGTGAAGTTGTACTCTGAACTGCAAATTTTTACAAAATTGGTTTGGCATTTGAATCTACAATCTGTCCATAAATAATCGTTTTTTGTCCATCTTCCAAACAAAATTAAAAATTAATAAAAGTTGAACAAATTTCATTTTGAAAACTTCTAAGTACGTGTTTTTTTTAATTCTATATGAATTAGAATTATTTATCCTTTGTCTACATTTGTCCATAAATAGTAATACTATCTACTCTTTACTTTTCTTTTTTTTTCGGAATATTGAAATGTCCTTTAAATTTTTTTTAGATCATCTATTACTTGTGACATAATTAAAAATTTAAAATATTAGGTAATAATTTCTCAGAAATTATTTTTCATGCTTTTTCCCATACTTTATTTAAACATTTTAATTGATATAATTCATATAATTTTAAAAAAACTGCACTTAGGAGTGTTGAGAATAAAACTTTTTGTTTATTTTTAATTTTTTTGCAAGATGGATAAAAAATAATTATTTGTGGATGAATTTGGACAAATTATAAACAATCAAATGCAACTTAATATATGACACTTTTTGAGTTCTGTAAATAGTGTCTTAACAATTTTATGAAACTAAATTAGGACAAATCGACTTTTATTGAGATGAATAAACAAGATGAATTTTTTGTTCGATGAAAATTAATTAATCATCAATTTTGTGAAAATTCACATTTCAGAGTGTTAAATTTACTTCTAAATGTGCATGAATATTCATTTCGGGAACATGACACTTTTTGAGAGTCCTGTAAATAAAGTATGTTAAAAGTTTTATGAAATTGGATTAGGACAAATCGACTTTTATTGAGATGAACAAACAGGATAAATTTTTCATACGATTTCGAAAAAACGTAAAATTAGCACATTCCCGTATTCTGTTTCGTTTCTTCAATCGTTAGCGCTATTCTGGAAACGTACCCGACGCCAGAGCTCTATCAATCACATCGAAATTCTGAAGATGGGGTGCTAACTTCGCGGAGGTTGATTTCCGGCGATTTGTGGTTTACTCGATCGTCGATCGCGCTCGGCGAGAATCTAACGCGAGCGCGCTGTAATGATAGCACCGGTGTGTGTGCACAGTTCGCGGAGAGGGAACAAGTTCGCCAAGTGCGATGAACCACTCTCCGGGCCGGGTGCGCGGAATAAAAAGGCGCACATACACGGCACACACTTGCCCATCCTATCTACGAGTTCTCCCATCCTTCCTCCCTTCTTCCTTGCCACGCTCGCCGGAACAACCTGTTCCGCAGGATCTGCCCGTAAAATTTACCCCACGTGAACGCCTGCACCGGGCGCACGCAAGGCGCGCGCGCACACGCACTCCCACGTGCGTGCACCGGCTGTGTTTTTTTCCCAACGGAATAAGGACATGCGATAGTGTGCAAATTACATTACTTAGTTATGATAGTTAGTCGGGGATGGAAGGGGGGGATTGACTTATTCTGTGAATACGCCGCAGGTTGTCGGCCACCGTGTTTCTCAGCCTGATGCGTGATGTTTCAATTTTCCATAAATTTGCTCTTAAAATCTCTGCCATGCGATACACTTCGTATTTTTCCACCGCTGGTGCAACACTTCGATTTATATCGGACAGTGAGGTTACACGGCATAATAACCAAAAGTGATAAAAGCATTATATGATGAGACTAGTGCAAAATAATGTGAAAAAAATTATAATTTGAAGAATATATAATTTTGTAATTAAATTTTATAATTAAAAATTATAATGGCAACGTGCGTGTGTCAATGTTTGAATATGATCGCTTTTATTGAACTCCGAAATATAAACCATCTGCAAAATATTCAGATTAAAATTCCTGAAATTTCTGCCTATCACGCATTACATGATAGGCACGTGATATTACAATTTATCCGCAGTAGCAGTTAAACCACTTCGTTTAATTATTTTTATCGTTACTTTAATATCGTAGCAAATTCACATATCATTTTGATTACATATTAATTTAAATTAATTACCTGATTAATGTACAATCTTTTTTGGACGTACATCATTTTAATGTTTAACATTTTATTATTAATACCGTTCATATATAAAAAATTTTTTGCAATTTTTTTATATTAAAAGACATGCATATAAAAGCTTGAATATCCTTGTCAGATCAGAAAGAGAGAGAGAGAGAGAGAGAGAGAGAGAGAGAGTGGAAAGGCAACAAATATGTCGATAGAGAGCTCATGCTATGATTATTTTGTTAGATATACTTTATTACATTGGTTAAAAGCAGTTAAAATCAAATTGGTCAGCTTTAATGTTTGCATGTTGAAATTCCAATACAAATGTATACGTAATTGCGGGTTAAAATCCAGCTTATGGCTATTTCGTTTAATGATCGTCGAACGAACTTTCCAGGTTGATATTATGAAGAACATACTGAAAATAATATCTCTCTTAGAAAATTAAAATAAATTTCTATCCTGTAAAAAATATCATAAATTCATATGTGTTAATTATGTGTTTATCACAATAAATTTTTAACATAAATGAAACAAAAAATATTCAATAAAAAAGCAATTGGTTGTTGTTAATGAAGAAATATATAATGAATTTAAAATAATAAATTGTATTCTATTTGCTTTGTTTCAAAATGTCTTAACAGTACATATGAATTTGCAAATGCAATATTCGAGAGTGGTGGTGTGCGAAACGACAGTTAGAATAATTTTGCTTATTATACAAAAAATGAATTTTTTATGGCACGGACATACGATGTTGATCATTAATTTAATAATATCATTTGAATTTTTCGTTATTTTTAATTATTTTCTACCTTAACACAAATTATATTTGGAATTTTATATTTAACGCATAGATATTTAACGAGTGTACGCTGGAAATTAACTATCTTCGACAAATAGTGATGTTAAATTTAATAAAGAAAAATATTGGCGAAATAGGACAGTAAAAACATTCTGTACAAAATAATCAAATAACGCACGCCTAAGAGAATCTAATCAAATTTATCACTTTCTTACACGTGCGCATACGTGTACCGTCGTATCAAATAGATACGAAGCGCGTTAATCGATTCCCATTATCACGAGCTAGGACGACCGACAGGCAGTCAATTATAGTAATAGGCAATTACGGGACCGCTTATGTGCCCAGTTACGAAGTCGTAAAAAGTCGAAAGAGGGTATATACATACGTGGCGTACCTATTAATCACATCTCTCTTCTTTCGTTCGACGTGCATTTCCGAATAAATATACAATACAACTTCCGACGTTCGATCGGCACGCCGCTCACGACAGATTGGAAGTTTCTGGATTCCTGATGCCTGCCTCGAACTTAGAAACCATCGAGCCATAACGAGGGACGTAGTAAAGTCCGTCTTACGCCACGCGAGAATTACGTTTCCCATAACAAGTTGCATAACGAGCAACTTCTCCGAGAGAAGCGCGCGCGCTTGCAACTTTTGCGCCAAGCTTACTGCGCGACAAGCAAATGCAATATTTCGTAACTTTTAATATTTTCGTCGACTGCATTGGCAATGTAAATGTTAAACTCGTAATGTCATTTGTTATCGAATTTAACACTCTAATTAATATAATTTACCTTTGAATTTAATAATTAGTTTTTCATAGTAATTACTGTATTTCGATATCGAATGCGAAAGCACGTCACGTAACGCGGCGGTTTGCTATTCCGACGGTAATATTTTGAGAATTACCGAGCAAGACATTACGTGTATAATAATTCATTATGCCAATTAGGGCAGATTCCATTTCGCGCGCGATCGATCGCTGCGCGAAACTCATCGTGCACGTGCGACCGCAGTCTCGCGGCAATTTCTGAACGGAGTTGTGTGAGGTGCGCGTGCAAGAATGGAGCGGTATGTAAGCGGGACTTTAACTAGGACTGACGCGGGAGAAACGGGCGGCGTTCTCGAGAAAAAGAAAGGGGCCGAAAATGAATGTCGCATCCCGGGTCTTTTTTCTTCGACGGTCGTCAGACACGGGAAATAGAGGGCGCCGAGGGGAGGATGCCCGGTGAAAAAGGCGCTTAATCGGAAATACTTACTGCGAACGCCGGAGCAACGAGGGGAGAGAAAGGGGCGCGAAAGAAAAGATAGAACGAGAGAGTTGGAGGTCCGATGCGGAGACGCGTAATTAAGTATTGATCAGGGCGGTGGCTTTGCCGGACGCTCTCCACCTGTTGCCTATTTCTACACGCTCGAAGGCGCCGCAATTCGATAGAATTGACCTTTATCTCGTGGCATCGAGATACCCGGAGTATTATGCTTCACCGGATAGTTGGTCTACGCGGTTATCCTGGTCAATTGGAAGAGCGAACTAACATTGTGAAATGTCCTAAGATGGATTGCGCCTTGGTCGAGTTTTGACAAGAACGGCGAAAGCTTTAATTTAAAAAGAGGAACAATCACTCGTATTCTTAAGAAGATACATAGTATATAGAAAAGTGTGTGTGTGTGGTTAATTAAAATATTTTATATATAATATTTTATTTAACTTATGCTATTTGAATAATTTAATTTGAATTATAATATTTAAATTATATATATATATATATGTGTATATATATTTTATATGGAATTATAATTGGTTCTCTTTCTCTCTTTCTCTCTCTCTCTCTCTCTCTCTCTCTCTCGCAGCAATATGATTTACCTATACTATTATGTATCATTTTAACATGTTCAGAATTATGCCTTCTGATGTGTGATTGAAAATATATTGGATTACGGTATCAAAAGCAGGATATAGTAAATATTTTCTGCCGTAACACAGGGATGGAATAAATAAACTTTTGCGCTTGTCATCACGCGTGTTTGTGATAAAGTAGCTTTGAATTATTATTAAAATAAATAGTTGTAAATTTTAATTTGCGATCGGAAGAGGTCTATATCCGCTGGGTAGTAATTAAATTAAATTTATTAATAAACCGAATTTTGCGAAATATAATTTCCGTTTAATTTTGAATGTGAATTAACATCCTATTACAGCGTGGACATCAACGTGGATAAATATTGTTATCAATATCGGAATAAAAATATCATAATCTATATTTCATAATCTTTATATATTTATATATGTATGCATAAATATGATATCACGGCGTTAATAGTTAAAAAGCAGAAACATTGAATTTTCCGGATATATATATTGCCTACAATTAAAAGGTAGAGAGAGAGAGAGAGACGGTCTAATCGAATCTTCGCTGGAAAGAAACTCATCGCATACTCGAGTCGAGCGGAAACGTGCGATGCTCAAGGCACCGCACATATTTTCTGAACGATCGACCCACGATTCACGGCCGTGAAACGACCAGAAAGCCTAAGGCAACAACGCGAGTGTCGTCATTTTGCTTGCGAGTCATTAATGAAGCGTGAAAGCGGATTACAGACGTTGTATGCAGAATGTCGATCGTGTCGTCGCGAGCGTGAAAATGAAAAATCCTTATCGCATAACACGCTTTTCACGTTTCGCGCGCGATGGATGAGCGAACCATAAGTATGCCTGCGAAAACCGCGTGCAAAACCACACGACCGACGAATTATGATGAAGGACCGTTCGAATCAACGTAGGGATTACATGCTCAACTAATTTGATGCGCAACCCCTCTCTCTCCCTCTCTCTCTTTCTTTCTCACATTCACTCACTCACTCAACCTGCTAGTTAATCCACACCTCGTAAATGCGGGACGCGGTCCGTTTGGCTTGAAGTCGATCTTTCCGCAACTCATCGCATAAGTGAATTCTCGCATACGCCATAATTGACTATTATTTCATCAATTATTCGCGAATTGATGATGCAATTCACTGAAAGCTGCATAAATCCATTTAAGGGCATTTGAATATAATGATGCAATATTGAACTATCTTCAGAATTATTTAATGGGGTATAGTCAGAGAAATATCATGAAAATAAACTCGAAAATAATTGCGAGATTGTAATAGATTATTGATTATTGAAGACAACTTTCAAGTTTGTTTAATTTGTACAGTTTGTACAGTTGCATAAACATGACGATTAATACACAAACCTTCATGTATACCCAAATAGCGTTTAAAAGACTCTAATCAAATAAAAAATTAACTTTAGCGGGTTGGTGGGATGGTTTTCTACTGTTGCCTAATTTCTTGTAAATGGAATGATTTCTCCGTCTCAACAAATGTTCCTGGGAGCGTCAAAGGAGCGAGGCAATTAAGTACATCACCCCTGTATTAAAATATACTTGTCGCTTGTCTTGAGTTACTCTATAATTATATAATTGTCTCCGGGCAGTTTGACAATTCGAAACGTTCCCTCGTTAGCACGTTGTTCTCGCCAATCTCTATCTCACCATTCGTAAATGATGCGATTATTGTGTAAATAACGTTCATTTCATCGTGATAACGACGTCGAAATTTAATAGAGACGGTCCGTTAGAGAGTCAGCACGATCGATATTACGATTGCATTGTACAAGCCGTTCTACCCTGAACTGCAAATTTCTACTGTTCGAAAGTTAAATCGCGCGTTAAATACAGGTAACATAGGCGTGTGCAGATTTTTCGTCGCGGAAAAGCGTATTCGCTAAATTGTAGGTGGCGTTAGAGAGCCCGGAATTTATTAACGTTTCTAACAAGCTAAATAGTGGAAATTTCGGCTAGCCATTTTTCCTAGTTTTTTTCCACTGCTTTCGTCCGAAATATTACATGAACAACACAATTCACGACTGTTAGTAGAGTAATGATGTTTGTCATTTTATACGACAATGTAAGTAACAATTTGAAGATTAGGTATGTAATTTGTTTAGAAAGTGTAATTAGATGATGCTTTTAACATACGAATTTCATATTTTGGAGATTTTACTAATGTAAGAACGCGTAAAGAAAAATATAAGCTTGGTAATTAGATGATTTAATTTTTTTATAAAATTATCAAAATCATAAATAGCTGTTTAAAGCAAATTAAATGAATTATGTGAAGCTACGCGAAGGCAATAATTGATCACTTCATATAAGTAATCGTCTCAAGAGTGGCTCTAAATTATTCTCAAAGACAATGCGCTGCATCTCTCAAGCTCGAGGCCGGCCGAAGAGTGTGATAAGCATCTCGGAATGTACGGATTTGTTCACGAAGTCTGGTGTCGCGAATACGAGTAGACCCAAATGTGATCATTTCGTCTCGCGTCGGGGTCATCAAAAGAATGAAGCGCCCGCCGTGCTCGTTCGCGTTCGTGGCAAGTGTTGACTCGTGATTGCTCGTCGTTACCGGCTTTAGCCCTGGAGCCAGCTTTAAACGGGTCTGGAATACGAGGCGACGCCGAGCGACATCGCGAATCGAAACTGGACTGTTGTCCAGCGCGCAAGCTTAGCAAGCACTCCCAGCAATTACCGTGGTCGGTCGCGCGATTCGCGAAGGGGAAACGAGAGGTAGAGAGCGGCAGCTCACTCCCGAGATGCCCTGGGACACCGGTAGCTTCGGAGAGGCCCCGGCCGACCGGTTTGACTAGTCCTCGTCCCGGCTGTGAAAGAGCAGCGAAAGGAGAGATGCTAACGTCCGCGGGACGGGGAGACGGCGCGGGGAGGTGGTGGAGGAAAGGGTGTGGCGGCAACGGCGGCCAGGATGAAGAGAATGAAGAGGGCATCAGGACGAAGGACGGTGGAGGAGGAGGCGGCGGAAGAAAAAGAGGATGAGAGCGAGGCCAGTGGCGGATTGCTCGCTGGGCGCAACAGGCGCGTGCTTGCAGTCTCGCGTGTAAAAGAGGACTTTTACACTTGAACTGCATAATTAGCACGCTAATATTTCGGATAATTAAGTTTCCAACGAGATAAAAACGCGGCTGCAGGGCGAAAATGCGGATTTTTTTCACGCCCGAGTCTCTACTTCATTATTCAATTAATTCAAGTAAATATATAAAGTTATTCGAATATATACTATATCAGTATATAATAAAATATTATAGCGATAAAACTATAAGGGATCTGTCGCTCTTATTTGATTTAATTCATTTTAAATTTTCGTCGCTTTTTACATTTTATTTTCTCATTTTCGCTGTTCAAACTTGTAGCTTGCGTGTATAATTATAATTCACTTTATTTTCAAAATTGTATTTCTTTATTAGCTTTATGACGATAGTACGATGTTGTCTTTTCAAAAATATTATACGAAATGTGTACGCATATGAGACTTCGACGTTACACCGCGCTCAAGGTCTCGGATCGTCTTAATCCGCCGTTGGGCAACAGGGGGCATGGGGAAGCCGGTTGTTCGACCGGCGATGCCTGGCTCTCGCCGCGAAGGAGGTGAAGGGAGAGACGGAGGCTGAAGGGAGCACGCCAGGCCCTGGCCTGGCCCGACGCACGTTTCCGGTGAATGGCGAGCGCCGGCCACGAGCCAGCATCCAATCAGGACGGGAAACGACGCTGGGACCACGCGTCGTGCACTACTCGCTCCGTTGCCCTTCGCTCCTTCCCTCTTCTCTCTTCTCTACTGCCCGCCGCCGCCGAGTTCTCTTCTCCATTCTCTCTTGGACCGCACGAAGCCGATCTTCTCCATCCCTCTTTTTCATGCTTCGGCCTTCTCCTACTTCATACTTTGGTCTTCCCCTACTTTACTGTCTTTTATTTTGTCATTGTTATTACCTTCATTATTATTATGTGTTGGTTATTACAGGCTTCAGAATTTGATGATGTATCGCCCCTCCTTTAGGTTATAGATAATACTCTACTCATATAAATCTTCTTTATGGTTTTTCGCTGATAAAAATGTTTACCGAAAAATCTCTGATATATCGTTTCATATATTTTGATTATTAAACTTGCGTCATTTAATCGTTCTCGTTACGTAGACAACTTTGTTTGGGACATATGAAAATAATTTAATCTTATATATTGCTCTTTATGCTTTGGAAATTGAAGATTTCGTTTTCCTAGATTTCTTAGTTACATTTTATATTTTATGCTTCGATAATTCTTGAATTATAAAATTTTGTCTTATCATTATACTTATCTTAATTAAAGTCTCCGCGTATATATATCATAAGAGGAATGAACTCGATAAAATAAATTGAAGGTAAAAATATAAGGTAAGCACAAAACTTCGAATAAAAGTATACTAAACTAATGCGAGAATCTATCACCTGTCTGATACGCTTTGCCGTTCATTAATCCGAATATCTTCGAAATATCTTCATATCAATTATCCGCTTTGTCATTTCTAGTTATCCGACACACGGTGCAAATCTCCACCATTTTAAATATAAATTTTCGCACTTCGAAGAGCCGGCTTATTTATAGCAGTCACCGGGATGAATTATGATGATGTGTGCGATGTCGAGGCTCGCAAAAAAGGATCAAACAAGTTCGCATTTCCGTGTTGCGAGAAGAGACACATTCCTTTTTTATTTTATTTCTTCTTGATCGAGGAGATCGCGATAATTATCTTCCATAGTATCTTCGTTCTATCATAGTCAGACTCTTTTTCTCTTTCTCATAATCCTTATAATCTTCGATCGGCTCGCTTTTTCATCCTTCAATATCACGACGAGTTTTACCACGGTTATTTCGAGAAGATGCCTCGATGTGCGTTCGAGAAGAGTTTGAAACCGGTTTCATTTCGGTGAGCTCAGTTTTTGATGCTGCGCGTAATATTGCAAACGGTCTTGAGGCTAAAGATACGGCGTATTCTATAAATATTGCTATAAATATTGTGAATAATATGTATAATGCTGTCGAGGTAACAATGTAAATAATATGTCTAAAACATATTCTACGTTAATAGAATGCTATACATTTAAACAAAAGGAAGTAGATTAAAATTTCCAATTTTCAAAGTATAAAAGATTTGAAAAAATAATAGTTTATTTCGACGCACGTATCACTGCGATATATCGTGTATGTATATTCATTGTCTTTTTTAATCGCAGGCAAGTCTGTTAACAGGATTATTGGCTTTGGAAGCTAAACCCTGGGGGGTATTTTATTGGGGCCGTCCTTTAAACTCACAGTTTCTATTGCCACGAATAAATACGGTTATTATTCGTGCGTCGAAATTTGAATTCACAAGATTATACTGGCTCCGGTTCCTAATCTCAGATCGCAACAATCTCTGCGCATCTCGGAGAATGAAAATCAGAAACAAAAAAGAAATGAATGTAAAAATCGTATGTCGAGATCATGCTGTTATCTTCTTTTTCAAAAAATTGGCTTAAAATTTATCGACTTCATGGCATATTAATACACACATATATATATAATCTGTTTTTATTAACAATATAATTACAATGCAATATCGATTTGCCAATTATTAATATCCGGTCGTTTAGGATGTTAGCGATTACGAATTAATTATATTGAAAAGTATACGGTAATAATTATAATTGTATAATATAATGTACGAATTACATTTTATTGTATAATAGTAATAATTATCACAAGTATAAAACGCTAAGACATTTTTAAAAAGGTGCAGAAATTAACGGTTGGTAAATACAACAATTTCATTCTTCTCAATTCTAATGAGACGCCCCGGGAACATTTGCGCCCTGATATCCTCGGGGGATCGTTTTATCAATAGTCGTGTGGGAAAGACAATACAGCCGGCTATATGGTAGGTCGCAGGGTCCTGCGAAAATATTTACTCCGTTATCGTTCAAGATTGTGGGGTCGACTTTTTTCCTCTTGACCAGTATCTCATCGCTGCCGACAGCTATTTCGTCGTCGTCTCCGTCGACGAATTTCAACGTGACGATGCGATACGATGAACAGAGCGAACACACATACACACATACACACAGTTTCGCTGTCGCGCAATTTCTCTCTCCGCTTGGACTGTCCGTGACTGCTACGACGGTTTTTCTCTTGACGCGAAAATGTCACGCTGCCCATGACACGGCGTTCGTAAGAAGATGGATGACCGGACCTAGGCCCGGGACCCCTCGCCGCGGTCGGCGCGTCGCATTTAGGCTCGTTATTTGGCGACCGCGTTATGTTTGGCCCGCTTGTTTTTCGATATTCTGCTCGGGACACTGTACCTTTAATCTCCGCACCGATAAAGCATACTAGACTTAGGACAAGATTGATCTCAGTCAGTATGGTTGACTTATACCGAAAGTGGATCGGGGGTAACTAGGTGATTCTTTGGTCGCAAATACTAGAGGGTAAATGTAAAAAATGACGGTTGTTTAAAGAATAAGATAGTTGTTTGACATTATAGAATATTACGGAACATTTGATAAATAAAATAAAAGTAGACAAAGAATTTTATTTTCCATATTTTGTTAAAAAAATTGATCGTCGGAATGTTTGGATGATATTTAAAAATTCGTGACAAATATTTGATAGTCTTCTTTTTGAAGAAATTTAATTAACAATAAGAAAATATTTATTATTTTATATTTTCATTTCGCATATTTATTATATTATTTATCTATTTAAATTGTTGTTAAGTAAATAGCGAATATTGGAAGAGTGACTTAATGCGTGTGTAAATTAATATTTTAATGAGGTTTTGAAAGGTAATTTATGCCAATCTCAAAATAACTGAGTAATAACTGAGTAATAACGAGTATATTATGTTTCTTGCATAAATGTGACGTTATTCATGTTACGATTCCATGTTGGAAGTAGTCCAATTTAATGTGTAATTAGTTAACAGTGGCAATATTCTTGTGTCGACGTTATGTTACGCGAATTATGAGATATTACAATTTTGAATTATAATAATTATTTAGACATATGTATAATTATTTAGACATTACGTATATTATGGATAATTTATTTTCCCAAAAATTTAATTTCCTGTAAATTTCTTGTAATGATAGACTCTACGTTATTTTCTTAAATAAGAATTTAATCAAGATTCCATTAAAGCATGATTGATCGATTCATTTTTATCAATTAGTACTAAAAATTAACTTATTTAAAAATTAAGTATCTTTTTTTAGAAAAATGTTTGCTTAATTATAAAAAATATCGTACTTCCGCATTGTTATAAGGTGTTGTAAAGGCAGCGAGAGACACGTCTTTAAAATATATATGTCAATTAAGCGTGCAAAGAAAAAAAAACGTCAGTGGGACAAAAAATAAAAGTGTGGTCGGAGTAGAAGGATGTAAAAAAGACGTCTTTGAGTCGCGTTGATCGTTAAAGGCATGATACTCGCGCGCGATGAAACGATTGTACTTGTCGCTTGATCCACACTATGACTCTCTTTATCTCGCTCTGGTTAAGTGTAGTAACATGAGTCCACCGGTCTTCTTTAACTCGACGCTTCTTTAGCTGGCTGCTTGCATGCTGCCTGCCATTCGCGTGGTAGCCGTACTTTTAAAAGCCATCTTCTACCTCAGCCACCGTCCCTTTCGCTCCGTTTTCTCGCTTCGTCGACGGCTATGGCAGTTTCTTTTACACGCCCTTCGGTATTACGGACTTATTCTTTTGTCCTCTTGCAACGAGAAGAGCGGTCGACGCGCGAACTGCGCGAATAAGTAGACAAACGTTACATATATTTTCTTAAGAGGAAAGCTCGTAAGTCTCCCGAGAGAAGCGTACTCGCCACGTCCTTTCGCTCGCCGCGACAATTGCATGATAATGTATAACGTCTAGGATAACTAGGAAAAATCTATATAATTTTGTAAGAAGTTTCAAATTAATTTCTTTTTTTTAAATGGTTTGTAGGGTAATTCATCATGTATATTTTATTTTCAATTTTTAACATTTTAATAACTTTCTCTCTCTTTCTCGCTGTCTCTCATAACTTAGCTAAAATCAAGTGACAAACGAGATTTCCTCGCCTGTCTGTACCCTTGAAGTTTAATTCACCGAGAGATGTTCGCAAATTTTTGGCGACTTAGAAGTTTAGAGCGCTTGTCGAAAGTGTCAAAATTCAGTATACTTGGCTGAACTTTATCCGTCACAGCCGTACTACAATTGTAGGTACTTAGAGCTTGAATAAGTAACAGTACTACAGTCGTCGTCGCAGCATGAGTCGCTTACAAGCGCGCTCGTGTCAGCTTTATCGTCGAAGGCGTTGCTGGGGAACGGAGGGCCCCACGAAGCTGCGATTATTCTGAAACCGGCCGCACGCTGCGCGGCGGAGCTGTTCTACTGGGTCAGCTCTAAGAAACTTCTCTCGGTTTCCACGTGATTACTTCGGTGATCATGTACCACAGCGCCACCCATTACGTTGATCGATGCACATGCCTATGATTCATTACAAATTGACCATCTATTTGCGAGTTCGTCCTAACGGAATGCTTAATCAAAGGTTTTTTTCATTTGGCGCACGTGTCGCGTATTGAATTATGCTTTTCCCTGAAATTCCATTGAAACGAGATAATTGTAGTTGATCGCGAAGATCATTTGTGTATCGCGTATCTCAATTTTCGTTTCTAGAAACTACAATTAATCTAAGAAACTGTTATTATATAATAGATATCACGATTTTGAAAATTTTCTACATTTTTTTATGTAATATTATTAAATATCAAATTGCGAAAAAATTTTTCTATTTACGATATGAAAACGTCCATAAACATGAAGCTACAATATTTAAAAATTCCAAAAAATTTTCTGATAGAAATTGAACATAACGAATTTTACATTGAAAAGATCAAGAAGTTGCGATAAATAATATTCCATTTTCCATTAAATTTAGATTGCATGTGTACAGAAAATATTTTGTGAGCATATAAATTATTATTCTTATATTGTTGAATTATTTTATAATTGAATAAAAGCTTGTGCAGAATACTATATGCAGTCTAATATAGAATATACCGTGTATGTAAATTGCCGTATTTTCTTCATTCTATATATCTTCGTAAGGGACAGCGAGCGTAAAATACAGGGTTCGCGCAAACACACGACTACGTGGGCGATCGCAATGTACACCGGCATTTTGCTTCTGTGCACGTTAATAGATATTTGTTCGCATCAAAGATATTAAAGGGTGGAACGTGCCTTAATAAATACTGCTAGCTAACAGCAGAAGGCGGAAACAAACGCGTTGAATAATTACGGCGTAAATTTACCGAGGAGGTAAGAAGGAGCCCCCTCCCGCTTCAGATATTGCATGGGCGTACATGTATGTACACGCACGTGCTAGACGGAGATGTGTACATACATACATACATACATACATACATACATACTGCGACATCTTCCCTCTGAACTTCTTAGCTCCTTCAGCCACGAGCGGCGAGTCGGAGTTAAACGGTGATTGACACGTGGCAATTGGGGTTAATTCCACATGTCAATTGGCACTCGGATTCGATGTGATTGAAATTCGCTCGGCGACATGCGTCTTCGTTTGTATGCGAAGTCGATGGTCTGCCGACGGGATCGGTCTGTCATAATTCATTTCCCATTTTTCTAACCGATCGCGCGCTGGAGACAACGTCAGGCACAGAATCCTGGGGTATCATTCTTGTAACTCTTCATACAGCTCAATATCAGCCATATAAATTCTGCGCTTTAATTTTTCATCGTAAATACGTATTCTGTTGCCAATATTTTCTCTCACTTTCTGAAACTTTGAAGAATCGATATTTATTATACATTTACATTGATATACTTATCCTCGGCATTTACATAAAATTGTATTTCCAATATTATGTATTCTCAATACATGTATAGATAAAATAACTTCGATGAATCGCTAGTCAATTATATTAGTAATTAATTAGCGTTCACGTACAATTTAATTAAAATTTAAATTTATTTAACTGTGTGCGAAGAAAACATTATAAGACCAGGGTAGAGTTAAGGGTATAAAATATACAAAAATATCGCAGATTGTGGGATTCGATGTAAAAATGGAGGAGAACGGTCGGGGAAAAGACTTGGAATTCTAACCACGTCATTGATATGAGCGATATTTCCTTACAAGTTTCGGCGGGATACCCAGTAAATGTAAAGGATACCCAGCGGAGGGAATAACCGTCCCGTCGAGAATGGGAACGTGCAAGGATCGTAGGGCCGATAGATAATTGGATCGTGCCAATTCGATTCTGCTGGTTCAATTAAACGCAATTGACCCGCTGACGTGCGAGGCGCGTCTTTGTTCGTAGGCATGTCTGATAACTCTTCGTCGTGATTGACAGGTCGTGCGGGATCATTGGTATTCATCGGGGATACGTCTATCATGCGCGAATTCCATTTTTTTCCTTCTCTCTTTTTTCCCCTTCCGATCCCTTTCTCCCTTCCCTTCCTTGCCTCCCCCATCGGGCGCTTCGATTCTTCCTTTTCAGCACCGGTCTTCTCGTTAAATGAGTTTTCAAGAATTTGTTGTCGTGCCCCAAACTCGGCGCGCGTTCTCCGTTCCTCCCTCGGTCAAAGGAAGCCTCGTGTATCCTCGTGCTCAATCACGCTGTCGTGTTTGGAACTTCGTTAAACTTTTCCTCGAACTATTTCGTAATTCTTGATACAACGATAATTGTTCATTTTCGTTGTCGTCGCGCGTAGCGTTCGGTTGTTTTTATTAAATTTTATCAAAATTCACCGTAATATAGTTTTGGCGGATGGTCCCAACTGAGATACACTCTCAGAGAGAGAGAGAGAGAGAGAGAGAGAGAGAGAGAGAGAGAGAGAGATTGAATGCTGCGTCAGTCGTAGTCGAGAAGGAAAACATTGATCGTCGTCTATTTTGCAGTATCGTCAACATTGACAATATCCAGTAGCGCGCGCGTGATATACGCGTATCTATGAAGCAACGTGGATTTGATAGCAAATGTGAAAATGGAGATGTGCCAATATTAATATAATATTCCACATCAAAGTACTAATGTGTTTCGATGTGTACGTGTTTTAGAATTATTTAGCGATATATTTGGTAGCCGAGGAGATATAATTAGAATATATTGCTACATCGATAAGGGACATACATAATTGATGCGTCCATTACTCCCATTTGTTGTTAGATACGCACGTGGATATTGTTTCACGCCTCTCTCTTCAATTTTATAATTTTCAACAGTCAATCTCTTCGAGTGGTAACCGAGTTTCGAATCTGGGTTTCCCGCTGGAGCTAAATCTCCCTCGGGATTAGTCGAAGGATAGGTTTAACGCCGGCGTCGAGCGAACGCGACGGTGCGTCCGGGAGAAAATATGTGCTTATTTTTCATGAGATTTTCAAAGCGCTAAAAAACGGACCCTCGGCGCCCGGAAAGCCGCAGCAGAATGGCAAAAGAATACACAAGAGGACGCCGCGGAGAAAGCGAAGAAGATGTGTAACCGTCTGGTTTTTCCAAGTGTCCAACTTGTCCCGATATAAACGCCGGATAATCTATGATCTCTGCTGTATAAGCGATTCGTTGCGGTTTTACAACGGCCCGGCTTCTTATGCACCCGGATTTTCCGACTGCGGGCATTGCGGCGCGGCGGGGAGGCCACTTTATGCCCGCGGAAAAAGGGCGCGAGAGCCGCATAGTTTATCGACCGATTTCCATCGATGCTTTAAAGAAGAGTCGCGCGCGCCCCGTTCATGGAACTTTCGTCCTCGGCCATGAAAAAGGAACTGTTCCTTTTCCTATCGTTCCTTTTTCCTATCGCGCGATTTTCCCCGTGCAATAACTTGAGTTTCCAGCCAGTGCGGATAACGGTGGCCCGGTGATAAAATTCTTGCCAAGATTATATTTTTTGGAAAACTTCCACCACAGCGACTTTTCCACACACATTCCGCTTCAAGAGAATTATAGACAATGTCAGTTATATAAAATAATTGTTACCTTGCGAAAGTACTTGAAATCAAAAAGTAAATTTCCAGTTTTGCGTAATGTTTCATGATAAAATATTTTTATGTTTTGATTTGACGAGTAAAACGACTCGTGAAAAAAAGCACAAGGTACCAATTTCTGGGAATAAATGTTCGCGCAAAATTCTCGATATTTTCTCTCTTGATCCGGTCTAGTTCTCCAATTTTCGAATATAGGATCGGTGAGAAAAAAAGAGGCAATGAATCGATTTGCAGTTAAAAGAGATTGGAAATCAGTTCTCCCTTGTTGAAAAGAAATGAAATCCGTTTCTTCTCCCGAAACAGAGTGGAAGGGGGGAAGGAGAAATTTATTTTCGCGATGTTGGAATAAAATTCTCGATATTTTCTCGAAAAATATCGTCCGCGTCCCGACGGGAAAGTTCCTTCGTTCGTCATACAACGGATGCCCGATAGATTCGTTCTGTAGGAACGAAGGACGGAATGTCACCGTGCGATGCACAGATGTTGCATCTTTGCGGGAGAATAGTCTCCGGCTACGACATGCAGAGAAAATGAGCGAGAAGAGGTGAAGTGGGAAGGGGCGGGAGGGGAATAGCACGGGAGGCTGCATATACACGAAGACTGATACAAACCTCCACGGAGGGCGCGGACACACACTGCGACCACATGTTCTCTACGTGAAAAAGAAGAAGAAGAAGAATATCGCGAGATGCACCATGTGCGCACCCCATTCGCTTCTTTCGAGAGACATCGGTCCGTTATGTCGCGCCCGAGGATCGGCGAGTTCGCGTTTTCTTGAACAGATGTACGCTATTTGTGCGTTAAGCCGCTCGTATTTCGGCTTCTCAGAGAATTATGGAGAGGAATCGAATGAAACCGACTTTTTTCATCGACTATCAAACTTTTTTTTACAGTGTTCAATTCCCCGAATCCTTAAATGCAATCTTTAATTAGCCAAGCCTAGGATTGAATTTTTACAGACAAAGAAATTTATAGGGTAGACCGACGCGAATCGAATCAAAGTAAAATTTGAGATCGTATTTATTACATTCATCAATATATCTAACCATGTAAAGTAAAAATAATTATTATTTATATAATAAATACAAATAATTATTATTTGTAAAATAAAAATACAAATAATAATTATTTGTATTTTACATGGTTAGATATATTGATGAATGTAACAAATACGATCTCAATTCTTACTTTGTTTAGATTCGCTTCGGTCTATCCTACTACGAGTAAATATACTTGTTCCAAGGGGTCCTATTT
>VBVR01000701.1:0-43123 GCA_011638315.1 Tetramorium parvispinum | reverse complement strand
TAATAAATGTTGCTTATATTAAATGAAACTATAAAATATTGAAGAGGTACGATTTAGGAGACCGGTACGCATTCAGCAACTCTCCCCTACATATGTACATCGTGCAAGTGTTAAGTGTTTCTGAAAAATTAATGTCAATTTTTTTTCTTTTAAACATAGCATGCGGCTGCTCGCTGTTCGGTTCCGTCAGAGAGGATTGCGAACAGATGACAGGACGTTGCGTCTGCAAGCCCGATATTCAGGGGCAAAAGTGTACAATCTGCAACGATCACAACAAGATACTCGTGTCTACCGGCTGTTACTCAGGTATCACATGTAATAATAATGGCTCGAATTGATCAAAATGTATGAAAAGTTCCGACCAATGGTTAAAGTTTAATTATATAATAGCACTCGATGCGCTCTCAGACAAGTTAAAACGAAAAATCAAAGGAAGATTTATTTTTCTGACTTGTTCCAATATTGGAACTTGAATGAAGTCGAATCCCCTAACTCGCACGTCACCCCAACTTGCCTCGCGTCAAACCCTATTCATCCCTCGTTCTCCCAACGCCGAGATAGCGTTTCAAAGTCTATGCTCGAGACAGATCTGACGGTCGTACCGCATCTCGACGCCGTAATTTTATTAACGTCGCGCTATAACCCGCTTTGCTTCGCAGCGGACATGACACCGCACGTACCGATGAGCTGCAACGAGCTGGAGTGCTACTCGGGCGGCCACTGCACGGAGATCGGCGGCGTGCATTGCGTCTGTCCGTCCGCTTGCCCGACGGACGTGCCGTCCGTACCGGTGTGCGGCAGCGACGGGCAGACCTACGACAACGAGTGCGAGCTGCGGCTCTACGCGTGCCGCCATCAAGCCGACGTGGTCACGCAGGCCTTCGGCCACTGCAGAGGTGGGTTTACTGAACGTACTCCGCCGAACAGGTCGCTTTTCGTTCTGCGCTACTAAGAGAGAGAGATATATATATATATATATACACACATACACACAGCCCGAATAAGTACGCATAAGTTCGAAAATCGCGGCTTCTAATGAGATCATATACTCCTTAGAAAGGAAGTTACAAATAACGCGGTTACTAGCCAGCTCATAGTTAGATAGGCGGAAACTGCTGCTCGTAATCCGTAGTCGAGAAGAATATGCCTAATTGTGTAGCGATGTTAACAGAGAAAAACGCGTCGGTGGTAGGGCATTCGAGGACGAAGCTAAATTCAGAGTAAACGTACGAGAAGAGAGGAATAGCCTAATTAGTCGTTAGGCTATTCCTCTCTTAGTCAAAGACACGAAGTTGTGGCGCACTGTTGAGTTGCTCCAACAATCTGATCTGCGATTTGGCGGCTCATTGTTCTGTAAATTAATCAGGAGAATTTAGGTAACCAGAGTTAGGACCAACAGATGCAATCATCGCTCAGGAGCTATCAGGAAGTGTAAAATTTGTATGATAGGGAAGAATTTAATAATTATACATGAGAATAATTGTTATTGTCAAGAGATCCTTCGTGAACGACTTGGTAGAATCGTGGCCTAACAAAACTGTCGGACAACTCTGTGACATCGGTTTATAACAATTTAGATTGCTAAAAATAGAGAACGTTGTTAACTACGAGAGAGCAAAGTATAAACGAGACAACGGCGTCAGTGAATTCTCTCTTCGCGGAGAAGCCTGATTAAAAATACGCCCAGCTTGCCCTAGAAGAACTAACCAGTAGTCCACTTTGTATATCCAAACGTTATAATAAACTCATCAAGTTTCTACTAACATGTATATATATGTTTGTAACCCCCGCACCCGCAACCGCACCGGAACGACCGCAGTTACTACTTTGCTTGCTTTCTTAATCAACCGCACGTACTCGTCGTTTTCGTGAATAACACTTGTGATTAATACGAATCGCGGCGGATACAACAGCCAGGCCGAAAGTAAATCTAGGCTGAAGAAAGGAAGCAAAGTAAGCAAATTGACTTGCGTTCAAGTTAATATGAATTTGCAAAATAATTTATTTGAAGGAAGACTCGTGATCAAAGCGATTATACAATTACTGCAACCACTACTCGACTCGCCGACATCAATATGCAAAGAGGCATAAGAAATAAAGAATCTAACAACAATTAAATTAACAGAGAAAATTATATTTTAAAATTAATTATTTTATTTAATTTCTAATTATTATTTCAATTCTTTTTTTGTAAATTACATATGCGTTTGAATATTTCTATATTTATTCATTTGACTCGCGTTTTCCAATATTAGTCACTAGCTTCTAAACCGCTCGATGATTCATTGCAATTCCTTGCGAAAGTGATACGACGGCATAGCGAGAATTTAGGTGTTCAATTAAGTTCGTTCGGTCGGAATTGTGTTAAACATCCCCGGAGGTGTACGACCGCCGCGTTCGTACATAAAGAAAGTTGGCGAACGTTAACTCGCGAAACTGAGCGAGCGCCGAAGGTGGTTTTAACTAAATCACCGCGGACTTCCAGCGTGATCTCGTCTTAAGTGGCGCCCGTGGGACGTGTCTCCAGAAGAGGAGAACCGACATCCAGAAGGGTAACTGGCGGCGGTCCGGCGGTCCAGCCGCGAGCATTAAACCCGCGTGACTCGCATAACTCTCTTACTCCCCCCCCCCGCCCCCCCCGCCGCAAAGAGATACGGCGGAGAAAGTTTCATCCGAAATTGTCAGTCGTGAGAGTTTTACTCAATATTTCTCGGCATTGTTTTCTTCATGGGAAGAAATTAAAAGTCTCCGTGAGAAATATCATAGATATCATAAAGATTCTTTTACAATTTATTATAAGAACGACGAGGAATGACTACATGTCTCTTGATTAGCAAGATTTATTATAGCAAACGTCTCTACGTCTCGAAAGAAGAAATGTAAAACCTTTTTCTGTTTATTTGAACCTCTTTGTTTCCGGACCGTAGAATTATATTGTCCTAAAACTGGAAGCTTTGCCGCATGATTACTTTGGTAGTAATCGATCGTCTCTTCCCGCGGAGCCGGCGATAGATGTAACGAGCGTACGCATCATTAGCGAGAGTTCCTCAACTAATTACAAACAACCCCCGGAGAGGAGACGGCTCGCGATCGCGATCTAATTTCGCGGACCGTTGATTATTCCGGCATTAAATTCGGAGCTCGACTCAATCAGACCGGCGAATCTAGCCCGCGCTGCGATAAACCACGCAAAAAGTACGGAAGAAAGAGAAAGAAGATCCTCTTCCGCTTTCCCTACCTCTTTCCTTGCACTTCTCAAGATATTCCGAACCCCTGACGAAGTTCGCGGAGCGAAACGTCGGAATCTATTAAAGTCTCTCGCTCGCCCCGCCGAGCCCCCGACTCCCTATTTTCGATTGCTCAGCCTCCCTCCCGTCCTTCCCAGCCTCGCCCACCGCCGCCCTCCACTTTCAGCCGGTCTGGGCTCTCCCGCTGAAAGTCAATCTCTTAAAAAGTTCTTCTTCGGGGCTCGTCGTCCTCCGGAGTCAAACATAAATCAGATTACGCCGTCTTCGCGGATTCCCTCTACCTTCCTCCCTTTCACTCCCACTGTTTCTCTTCTATCTTCCTCTCAACCTCGCTCTAGCAATTTCATCGAGTCGACTTTGGGTGGTCACGGGGTTCCTTACCGTTCGATGTACTCTCCTTGTTCGCCTCACCCCCGTCAACGCACAAGATCGAAGTTGACGATAGCAGGAAGGAGGGAAAGGGGTGGGGGATGAATGACAGGATGATGTGAATCCTGGACACCGGCACTTTGGATCCTGGTAAATAATGCATGCCGTAATTTCTCGTGACAGCGAGATCTTTGGGCTTCCTGCACGAAAGAAGATCCGCCATGCCATGGGATATATCCCTTCGGAGGATCCTGTACACGATTCTGTGGACGACGCGGTCGCCGGATGTCCTGGGAATGTACGATATGCTTGACGTAAACGCGAGTTACTTCCAAAAAACGGGATATCGCGAAGGAATCGAAAGGATGAAGGGCAGATCACGGATGTGATCGACTTTACTTTTTTGTGTAAAAATGCTTATGTCGCCGAGGAACAACCTAGAATAAATTGCTATTGAGAGAAGCACCAAATCAATACAACAATGCATTTATTATAATCTATACATGGAAACTCAAAGTAGTCCACGTGTTAAATAAATTGCAATCGCGTTTGTATTGAATATATCTTCTAATATTAAAAGTTTCGTCTGATGGGGAATTGTCTGACGCGTTTGTAATATTGAATATATCTTCTAATATTAAAAGTTTCGTCTGATGGGGATATTAAAATTCGAACCATTCGTTTCGCGAAAGAAGATTTAAATAAAGATTAAATAGAAGTTTGCAAATCTGTGAGAAAATATTAATTCGCTGTTACATGTTTTATTAGAGAAAGAAAAATGGAAAATCCATTAATTAAATCTTTCAGCAATCGATCGATTCTCTCAACTTATATTCTCAATACATATTGGCAATATGCAGCGTGCAGTGCTTTAGTAAAGCAACATCGATAGAGACATATCTTAACAGGCATCTAAACACAGTTTAAATTTGATAAAAGTACCTATTAGCAGAAAACGGAAGAGATTCGCCGATCGTGAAACGTCGGATTATATTTCCGTGTCGTAATCTGCCGCTCTCGTAGCCGAGACCCTTGTCTCTTAAATGGACCGAAGCAGTTCTAGAGAAAGAGAAAAGGCAGGAATGTTTGCAGCGACAGTACGCGGGAACGAGAAAAGCTCGTTTTTATAGCGGAAGTAAATAACGAATCGATTATACGGAGACAAATAAGCGGATTGCCGGATGCGCCAGAGGGTGAGTTTGAGAAGAGGAGAATTCAGAGTTTAAAGAGAGAGAGAGAGAGAGAGAGAGAGAGAGAGAGAAAAGCATGACGGGCGATTGTTGAGAAAAAATAGCGGAAGTCCTCGAGCAATAATAGGAAACAACGCGGCAATTGGAAAGTAATTAAAATCCCATTAAGGTCGTTGCGACTCCTGTTAACAGTTTCAGCGTTACGCCGTGCCGATAGAATTAGCTTTTCGATTTTCATTATTTAAAGGAACGTCGTCGTCGTCGTCACGTTCATCTTCGGACGTTCGAGATGACGCGAATCCTTCCCACGCAAATAGAAACGAGATATAACAGAGAAACAAAATAATTTAATATAGTATATAATAAAGAGATAATTTTACAGAACGCGGAGTTCTATGAATGCCCTGTGGACATTAAACATTAAAGCTATCGCGGTTATATAACTAATCCGAAATGTCAGAATCTAATCTGAAGATAAAGTTAATTGAAAACTCAAAGTAAAAACGCGACACTCGCTTATGAAGATATAAACAATGTGATATCTTACACTTTGATACCTTAGCGTTAATTGAAATAGACCATTCCTTTCATCAATTCATCGACTAATTCGGTTTATAATTTCCACGAAGTTTCGCAATATTTCTTTTCTTTCTTATCTGCCGGATTAAAGTTGGAAAATAAGAGGTTGCATTTATTCGTACTTATCTTGATATAAAGAATATTTTTAAAGCAAGTCATTCACGGAGATAAGAAGGACCAAAAGGAAGTAAAGTAGAGAGTACGAAGCAGTATGAGTAGCGAGATTAGGATGCAGCTCTTGTGTATGGTTCTCAAGTTCTTCTTAAAGCTTTCGGATGTAGCTTTCAGGGGATGACAACTTAAATCACTATAGAAAACTCAACGGACGGTTTCAACAATTTCTCTTTCCATTGAAATTTTTCACGAACGTAAATTGATCTGCGAGAATTACTCGAGCTCAATCAAAATTAATAATCTAATTTAAACTGAAATTTCGTTCTTTTTCTACACTTTAAATATTATTTCGTCATATAGTCTCTTTTATGATAAAACGTATGCCATAATTTTATATTGCACACTTTCGTTCATGAAAGCAAAATAAAAAAATCAATTAGTTTTGCAAATTTCTCTCTCGAAAAAAAGACTAGAGTTTTATCTCGAAATTAATTAACAGAGATCCAAGCAGAGAGAAAACTTTTCTCTGTTACAGTTTTATAATTATATATATTCATAGGTGTCATCATCGTTATAACTTTTAATGAGACAAATTGATTATTTCTTTCTTTTTTTATGTAATAGAATTTCATACACCACGCATACACACGCACGCACATAATACGCAGCGACAAAACGATGCGAATCCTGTTTGGTGAATAATATTGTCATGTATTTTGCTCATCAAAATCTATTTTTGAGAGAACAAATAATAACTGATTAGATATAATAATATTCAAGTCAACCGATTTTTTTACTACATTTTTACTACATTTAATATGATTTTTATCCTACCGTATTTTGTATATAATATTTTGTAGTCTCTCCAAAATGTTTAATTTAATTTTTCTCTTGAAATAATAATTTATATAATAAAAATAATATAATAAGTATATCTAAAAATGTTAATAATACTTTTTTCTTTATTTTCAATTTGTTTCAGTTATTGTAGAAAAGATTTTTAAAAATGCATTTCATGAAAAAGAACTTTATAATAAATATATTTTTTTATTACAACCCTTGAGATAAAGGAAATTTTTCAATGAAAAACGTGAGAAGGGAAAATAATGGCAGAACCGGAATTCACGAACATTTTCAGACGATCCCATGGTTAATACGGACTTCCCCGTTAAGAGATACACAGCCGTACAGTACACTCAACCAGCGGCCGCCATTTCTCCATTATCCAAATCCACGCGGCATCTCTTGGTACCGGAACCGGACCCACGATATTATTACACCCACCGAGCTCATCAAGAAACCATCACCATCGACAGAGATAACTTAAAACACGGTAAAGAGGAAGCGTCCCCCTTTAAGAATTCTTTTCTTATGGGTTATACCTTTTCTCATGTATTTTTTCAGAATAATGAAAAACAAGCAAACAGATTTTAATTTATCTTCAAGAAAATGCTGTTAACTTCCTGAGTCTATAATTGTATCAAAAATTCTAAAACATGTCAAAATATGAAATGATTATTATATCATATACTGAGATAATTGATAATTAACTGGATAAATTTATAATGTAATGTCATGTACTACTTCATTAACCATATTATTGATTTATTGTTCATTGTGGATTAACACGATCAAAATGTTAATGCTTCAAAATTGCTTGCAATGCTTAAAATGTGGCATGATAATACTTGATAACGCGAAAATTGCAGAAATTTATTTAATTCTATATTGACATTAAATAATTTAAAATTCATTAAGCACATCTACTCGCAAAGTCCAACAAATTAGTTCAATAATTTAATATATATATTAACTATATATTTATAGTTTATATATAAACTATATTATTTATTGATAAAATTATATCAAAGCTATTTACCTCTTCCAAATAATCTTAGGAAATAATTTTATCTCTAAAGTCTTTATCAATTTAAAAATTTATATTTTCCTAAGGAAAACTCAAATTATTATTGATTCTTTCTTAATAATGGAAGTAATGAAAAATTTAACTTTTGCAGGAGTGGCTGCAGTATATCGACCGACGCCAGCGACAATTCGAGTAGTTACCGCTTTACTGGGTGATCTCTGCACCGACGACAAGGATTGTACTATAGCAAACAGCGAATGCTCAAACGGCGGCTGTGTCTGTTCCGAGGGCTACGCGGAAACCAGTGATCGACAAGAATGCTTCGGTAAGACAAAAGGTCTCGATTAATCACGTCTAATAATTGTCACTCTTGATGATGTTTTAAATTTTTTACGTAAAATATTCCACCGACTGAATCTCTATATCGATTATTATTGATTTTTGTTATTTATTAGAATAACATGTTTGTTTAAAATTAATTAGACGAATATTTAATAAAAATGAATAAGATTAATATTAAGAGTTTTGATTGAAAAAGTTCACAGTCCCGATTTTTAATTCGTCCAAATCTCTTGATATTCAATCGCTCATCCGATGAATTATCAACGCCATCAATCGTAATTAGATGAAAATTAATTTCCGCTTAATCATTCATTAGCTAATTACGTGCCGGTGACACCAACTCAGGAATTTCGCGCGTGTCTCTCTTATCCCTGCCACATGACCTCGACCTGCATCGACTTGCCCAGCGCAACTTTCGTCTGTATCTGCCGACCAAATTACACCGGATTGCTATGCGACGAAGAGATCAACAAGCGGGATTACGAGATACCTTCCTTTGACGGTAAAAGCTACGTCAGGATGAACCGGCTGAAAGCATATCACAAATTCAGCATCGAGGTCGAGTTCAAAACATATGCGGACAATGGAATCATACTGTACAATCAGCAGAAAAACGACGGCACCGGTGACTTTGTCTCGCTGGCCATTGTCGACGGGTTGGTATCTTTTATCATGATTATCTCTAGAATATGTTTTCTAAAGGCAACATACATGTAGAATGATTCAATTCTTTTACCTTGCGTTTTAATTTTCAAATGCATGACGAGATAATTAGAACATGCTTTACATTCCAAGATGATTAAATTCGCTATGTAGAACCGATTTTGCTACTAACAAAGAATACAAAAGCGAAAAAGAAGATGTAAAGACTTTTCTGTAATCAAATTAATAATGTATCCAATATAGAGTTCATGAATGATTGTGTGCTTCAGATACGTGCAGTTCAGATATAACTTAGGAAACGGACCCGTAATACTCACGTCACCAGAAAGGGTGACCATGAAAACCTTCCATAGAGTGGCGGCTAAAAGATATCATAAGGACGGAGTACTGATTTTTAACGACGGCGAAGACGTGGCCGGACAAAGTCAAGGAATGCTGAAATCTTTGGACTTGAATCAAGACACTTTCATCGGAAATATGCCGACTAATTATACCAAGTAATATTTGCAAACATTATACTGTAATTAAATAAAAAAAAAATGAAAGCTTTTTTTATATCAAATTTCTAATTTTTCCACATTTTTGATCTTAAAAATATATAAAATAACGTTTCTCTCAAAACGTTCCTAAACTAGTGCTCACATATTTCAGGAATTGTCGAATTAATTTCAAACTCTGTCAAGCATAATGCTACTCATTTATCGTTTTGGTTGAAAAAAATACTTTCTAAACCAGCGTTCTCTTAATGACAGATTGAAATGTTAAAACTAGAACCATCTGAACAAGATTGTGAATGATGATGAATTTCTATAGGGTTTATGACAATATCGGCACCAATCATGGACTTCTCGGCTGCATACGCAAGTTAAAAATCAATCGGAACAACATAGATCTCCACGTAGGTCGCGACAGGGACGTTCTCGAGAGTTATCGTGTGAAGGAATGTGGCGACAACGCGTGCGCCAATCTGCCCTGTCAGAACGGTGCGACGTGCCAGCCGATCTTCGAGGAGGACCTATGTAACGGCCGGGATTGCAGGAGATTACAGAAGAGGGGTAAGAGCAGGAACAACAGAGGCGGCAACGGCAAGGGCATCGGGGTGAATATCGTCAGATGCAGGGGTTCCCACTGCACGTCGATTGATCAGAAGAGGACCAAGAAGAACGCGAGGAAGAGCGAATACGACTCCGAGCTGCAGTACGAGAAAAATTACGATCACGGCAATTATGCGGTGGAGAAGTACGAACCGCCAGACTACAAGTGCATATGCCCGCCGCAGTTCACCGGCAGAAACTGCGAGGAATCGCTGGACCCGTGCATCGGGGAGCCCTGCCAAAACGGTGCCACTTGCGACATTCTACCACAGGGAGGATATGTGTGCAAGTGTCCGCCCGGGAGAACCGGCGAGCATTGCGAGATCTGTAAGTACAACAGCGTTCGAAAGATTTTTCGAAAAAGAAACTCTTCAATCTTTCTTATTTTTATTAACGATATTAATTTTCCAATATAATTTCACGTTAAAGAAATCGCTATTTTATCTGTTATGATTTTCTAAGTTATTTTAAATGTTTATTTTTTTTCAGTGGACGCCGAACTGACGGAACTGTTGATTCCCGAGATGAACGGGAACGGATATCTGGAACTGCCTTGCCTAGAAGGCGTCGCGAAAGCATTCTCCATCGAGTTATGGTTTCTCACACACGCGAACGACGGTCTCCTCCTCTACAACGGTCAGTTGAACAACGGCAGGGGCGACTTCATCAGTCTGAACCTGGTTCACGGCAGGCTGGAGTTCAGATTCAACCTCGGTAGCGGTATCGCGAACATCACGTCGCCGGATCCGGTCAGTCGGGATATGTGGCACTGCGTGAGGATCCACAGACTCGGCAGAGAGGGAGTTCTTCAGCTAGACGACGGGATCGTCGCCAGGGGATTGTCCGGGAGTCCTCTCACGGAATTGAATCTGGAAATGCCACTTTACGTTGGTGGTGTCAAGTGAGTTATTTTCATTGTGTGAATTTATTTTTTTATTTAATTATTATTGTCTATTAATATTATTTAATTATTTATTATAGTTGTCTCAAAGTTTTTACTTATGACTAGATTTTCCATATTTTTGCGATTACATTGTTGTCATTATAATAAAAACATCATCATACGTATATCACTCGATTGTATAAAAAATAAGTTTATGTCGTCGATACTGAACAACAAACTATCACGATTATTTGCTCCCATAGACATTGGCGAGAAGTTCATCGGCTGTCCGGAGGTTGGACCGGATTAGTCGGCGCAGTGCAGAGACTAATGGTGAACGGCAAAACATATCAGAATCTCGCCGTGAATGTTACTCAGCACAACACGGAGGTTTACGACGGTCTACCATGTCCCAGCAACGAGAATCCTTGCCACAATGGCGGGGTTTGCCTTCCGCTCTTGAACAGTTATCTCTGTAAATGCGCTAGTGGTTACAACGGCTTGCATTGCGAATTCTGTAAGTCTTTTCCTCGCGATTTCATTAATTCTTAATATTATAAATTTGTCTCGGTGTTTCCTTATTTCTTTTTACTTGTAATATTTCTAAAATCCGTTCATAATTTAAATACATTAACAGAAATACATCTTTTAAAAAGTTAAAATATATTTTATCTTAATAATCAATTACAGCTAATTATAGACAAACTTATTAAGCAGTCGCACAAATACTTCTTTTTCAGTTATGGGCTACGACGTGTCCGGGACCGAGATATCGGAGCGACCTGTGCGCTTCGAGGGTGATAATTTCCTGCAGTTTAAGCATCGTTACGGAAGAAGGTGAGTATTATTATATATATGTATATATATATATTCAATTAGTAATTCCGAAGGATCGACGATCGATACTTTAGATCGACACATCCTCTAGGATGTTTGATTAGGTGCACTTGAGATTAGTAACCTCGGTCGCTCGACGTCTAGATTAATTAGCGTTCCCTACTAACGACTACTGTCACTAACCTTCTGATTATGTAACCACCAATTAGTACTAACTCGACTAACACTACCCTCGGCGAGTACTTTGAAGAGTCCTACTCCGACTACGACTTGGAGGAGGACGTCGACTACGAGTACGACAGTTACGATTACACGGAGTAAGTTTTCTAGAAAATGGAAAATGGCTGTGGTGTACTCGTTTGAGGGATAGATTGTGTTTCCTGCTCGCTCATTGTAGTGTTGTATAGCAATCTTCGATAATCACTTCCCCAGCAATTACCGTAGACTTCGAAGCCAATTTTATTTTATTGCGTAAGAGGGAATTGTATTGACGTAGAATCGATGTAATTATATATGTATACAATTAGATGGGCAGCTTCTTATAATATTTATCAATGATACGATCGTTATGTATTATACAATTAACATTGTTTTATATTGCATTTTATATATATTAGCATTCTTCTGTAGATGTAATTAGATGGGTAGCACTTATAACTCTTATTGACGATACGATTGTTATCTGTTAAATAATTAGCAATTATATAGCATTGCTTTAATAATATTGCAATCTTATTTCTTTATTACTTTGATATGAAATTTTAAATAAAGAGCCAGCGAAGAGTTGGATAAAGAGACTTTAAAGGGACTTTCCTTTTATAATTTTTCTTATTTTTATTAATTTTTTTAACTTCTCATCTAATTGTAAGCGTAGATCTTAGTGTAGAAAAGTATGTGGATTCGTAGAGTAAATTATTAGCATGTGCTTAGCTTTGAAATAGAAATTGTCTCTGTAACGAATGCCTTATATTACCTTATATGCTCGTACAGACGCAGAGGACAGCAGTCAAACAAGTTCGAACTGCGGCTAAGAACGATACATCCTGAAGGTCTTATCGCGTGGGTGGGAAGAGGAAAGATGGAGCACCTCTTTTTGTCCCTGCACGGCGGTCACGTGGTGCTCACTTACAAGAGCAAGATTGATGAAGAGATTTCCGTAAAGAGCAAGGTAAGCGCTATTACATTGATTTAATATGTATATCATACTCTCCTTTTTTATTTCTTTTACTGTTATTTTAATTAATCTTTTCTCTCCTTTTTTTACATTCTCTTTATTTCTACATAGACAATATTTCTTTGTCTACTTTGTATGTAGAATTATATTTGTCAAACATATTAATAAACATGGAATAAAATTGGCATTCTCATGAAACTATCTGTTTCTATTAAAATCACAGATAGAAAATGCACTTGTCATTATCGCGTGTGATCAAACAAAGCTTGATGCCTTTCAAATTAACAATGTTGTATTTTCTTTACCCTACAATAACAATCTAAAAAATATTCCTTTCTAATTGACATGCTCATTTATTCAAAATTTCCACAATTCTCATGCATTATTATTTGCGTGCGCGATTGCAGGAGAGAGTGGACGACGGAGTCTTCCATCACATCCGAGCATCCCGACGACGAAAGGCGTGTACGGTCCAGATCGACGAGAATGCACCCGTTAAGATCTCACTGGAAACAACGTTGCTGACGACTAACGGCAAGATATTCGTCGGCGGCAAGCCCGGTCATCGCGGCATCAAGGGCTGCGTGACGGACTTCATCGTCGACAAGCGACGGCTGCAACTCGCCAGGCGGAAGATCGACTTCTGCCACGACAACGATGTATGATAACGAACCCCGAGTCCGACGATCGTCAACGCGACGTCGATGTCAGAAGACCTCGTCGACCCGATGACGCCGCCGTCGTCGACGACGAGTTGATCGCGCGATACGAACGCGAGCCTTTGCGCGTAAATCGCACGCGGCGGACCAAGATCGACGATCGCCTAAGTGTCGACAGCGATAAGTACGATAGCGTATCCTGATGATCGTCAACCCCCTATCCCACGCCGTTGCGTTGGAGGGTCGGCAGACGTCTCTGGTGTTCTCTTAGCGAATTAATAAACCCAACGTGAAGTGCAACGAAGATCGCCGTCGAGGAGTGTAAAAGAATCGTGTTCAATCCGATCGGGCGACGTGTTCATTCCTGCCAAAGTTGTGCGAAGAGATGGTCCTCGTTCACGCGAATCGCACTGGGTCCTTGACACAGCGTCTCAGGGAGAAGCAAAGCTGCAATACATTCCCGAAAAGAATGAAATTCTCATAGGAATTAAATGGAAATTCCATTCGAAGAGAAAAAAAAAAACTTAAAACCATCTTGTGTTTCGTACAAGATGAGCAGGATCTCGACAGGAGCAAAGTTTCGTAGAACTGTCTGAAACTTCTCAAGGATCATTCGTGGTATTTTTTGGAGAACAGGGATTCAAACCCGATGCAGGACCAGGACCCTCGGTTTTTAGACAGCATTCGTGAAATAGTGAAGATAATAAATTCAGGATTATAATTAGTAATGGCATTGTTCGTTTAAAGCTTAAACGTCCGAGTGAAGCCGGAGCCAGAACGAGAACCAAAATACTTCCACTTTAGATTGCAGGATCGTCCGCCGAAGGTGGCGGTTACGCTGCTCAGAACCGTAACTCTATCGCGCGTGAAGGGTGCGGACATTACACTAGAGGTTCACCGGTGTATTGTAGAAACTTGGCGAGTACCGCTTTTCTCATAGGGCCATCCAATAAATAAGTAATAAGAGATAAGGAGAGAAGTATTCATAGTAGCAGCATTCGATCACCCATTCTCAACGACCATGATATCGAACTTTAAGTGTAAAAAAAAAAGCGCTACAGGGATCGATCGCCTCGCGATTATTCACGTTCATATTGTTCAAATACCAGAGTCCGTCGTCGAGATCCATTGAACGGATGAAGGTAGAGGAGGAAGAGAAAGGGGAGAAGTAGGAGAGCGAATCAAGTGCTACGTTTTCATCGAAAGACAATAATATATTTTTAAGGTGACGAGATTAATATACATATTGATACATATGTGTACGTATGAATCTATCTGTATACGCATGCGGCGAATGCGCGAGCGGCGCGGATTTAGCGAGAGGGAAGAGAGAAGCAGGGTCCGCTCAAAGCGCACCGCGTTGTAGAATCTGTACTTAATAATTATATTGTACTGAAGCACCTAAAGAGTTTTACGATGCCAAGACTGACTAAAGCGACAGGTGCACGTGAACGGCGAGAAATGACGACGACGTCACGAAGGAGCGAGGGGAAAGAAAAAAAGAGAGAGAAACGATAAATTGGTGTTATGTTTGAGTGTTCGGTAGAGAGATTTAAATGACCGGAATAGAGGAAATATGTATTTTAAAGGACTTGTTGATTTATCGCCAGTATAGTAGACAAACTCACGCGACACGACACGTTGTTTTTAGATAGGGGAGGCTTTTTACAAATGCGCAAGAGAATAAATATATATAAATATATATATTATACGTACCACTTATATACAGAGGATTCTACATTCCATTCGATGAACGGAAATCGGGGTCAGGTTTTACGTAGATACATGATTGTTGATGACCGACGCGAATGTCTGTGGCCATTCAGATCTCATAAATTGTAGATCTGAAAATTTTATTTCGTAATCGCGAAAAATTATCAATGTCTAATATTTATATAAACATTAACACAATATTATTTGCATCGAATAATTATTATAATATATCGAAAATATTCGGTTTAAATTATTATCATTTATATATTCTAGACTATAATTAGAATTTACATAGTTAGAAGTTACATATAACGATCTAATTAATTGAGCTGAAAAATCAAGTATTAATTTCGTCGAATTTAGATCAAGATTTTAACGTTAAAGAAATATAAAATGTTATTTTAAGGGATTGGTCTTCGTACTAATTATTAATTTATAGACTTCTCGCGAAAGTTACGCCTGTGCACATCTGCATTATGAGAGGATGCAATCGACGCAACCGGCCCCGATAAGTTAATTTGTATCCGGAAATGCAACGACGAGGCGTGCACGAGCGGCGAAAGTGAACGCGACGCGCGAGTGACCTGTAAATAATTCCACACACGCTGCTAAATGACGAATTTAATTATTCGTTTTAGAATGTACCATACTATAACCGGACCTAAAGATCATTATAACGACCTAATTATCGTAACCAATTCACGGATTAGCCTTCGAACGATGCTCGCGATGCGCATCATTTATTTTTCGCGTGACTCAAGAGAGCATTATACGCACGCATATACATAAATAAATATATATATATATACATATATAATATATGGACAATTACACGCACGCATGTCGAGCTAATGTGAACGTGTTCTTCCCTTCGGACGGAATAGCTAAGCGCCTAAGTTAATCGACGTAAATTTATTCCTATCTTATACGCAACCGTTGTTGATAATTTAAAGACCGTCAAACGTTTCCATCCTTATCTCTTTCCGCAAACGAAACATTAAGATGTACTAAACTTCATTACGCTAACGATAAATTATTGAAAAAGAAAAAGCTGTAGCTGAGATTATTAAAGAACCGCTTGAAAAGATATTAATTTCGTTTCCTCGAGAAATTGGTAGAACTTTCGTGCTGGCAGAATCTCCGTTTTCCGACGGTATCATTAATTCTCGGGCTCGCGATTCTCGCGACACGCGAACGGACGGCTGGAAGTGATGGGACAGGACAGGCTGGAAACGTTTCGGCGGATGTTTACACGATTACCACCGGCGGTACGCGAGCGGCGGAAACATTTCCTTCCGGTCACGTAAACGTCGTGAAATAAGAACGTAGCAGCGGCGCGAAGGGCCCCCTCGAGAACTCCCGTTGTATACCGGCACGTTCGACGAAGCGCGTTTCCACGAAAACTCCCCGATAACGCGTGACGTTGAGAGACACCGTCGAATTTCGCTGTTTTCCTACCACCAAGGAACCGTAATCCACTTTAGTTGCTGCGAGCGTCGTGACGTTATTATTCGCTTGCCAATATTGTGCTAATCCCGCAGAAAGAGAACAGGTCGATTAGTACAAAGGACGGCAGTGCTTTCTCGTATTAAAAAAAAAAAATGAAAAACTATAGCGAATTTATTCCGATATCAATACGCGAAGAAGAATGATGTATTAATCGCGCGAGCTTAAAGTAGAAAATGCAGCGTATGATCAGACACAAAGTGTATCTACGAAATCAAACGTAATTGCGCGTTAAAGAGATTTTTTAAAAATAACATATAAAATCTTTGCAAAAAAAAACGAAGCAGAAGGAATATTGCGAGGCCAAAAAGAAAATCGCGAAGTCGGGACAAAATCGCACTGTTGGCAATCGAACTTAATGCAACTCGATCTAATAAACGCTATGTAATAGTGAGCACAATGTAATTCGCGAGTATTGGCGAATGCTGCAATAGTTACACAGAAGGAAACAACGATCGCTCGCTTCTGCAAGAAGGAGCATCAGAGGGACGATCGAAACTAAACGATAAAACTAAAAATGCAACGTCCATGATCGCAACATATCGATCGTCGTCGTAAATCATTCATTGTTAACATCTCCGGAGACAATGTATAAAAAGGCTTGATTCAAACTACGGGCAATCTGACGCTTCGCAATAGCTCAGAATTAACAAATAGATGCATGTCGAATCTCGAAAACCCAATCTGGAAGATATGGCAATTTAAATATATGATTTAGATTTAGATAGAAGAAATACGTACTCTTTGCGTCGATAATTCGACCTTTTTATGTGTAATGTAATAAGCTCGATATTATAAGACTGCATTTCTTTAAATATGTAGTTTTTCTTAATTTAATAAGATAATTATATAATTAAACTTATGTTTAATCCACTATTAATAATGATAAAATTCTAAATTGACATAAATTTTTATATATGTTGGATAATTAACGTTCGTAAAATAAGTAATTGATGCGTTGCTTGATTTAGAAATAATAGATTTAATTATAATTGAGTATAAATAATATAATGTGAGAAAGTACATATGTAATAATATATAGGATTATATAAGTTAGCGTAAAATTATTTTTTTATGAGTGTATTAAACAAAAGTAGCCTTACTTTCCGAAGCATTTCCATATCTCAATTCAATTAAATCCGTCCCTGTTAGTGTGAATCAAGCCCATTTAATTTCGGCCCATATTGACATCCGACATTTACCGCGAAACGTGTCTGTCTGATGGTAATAAGACCGATGAAAGGCCTGCGTTATAATAATAGCAAAATACAAGAACGGACACTAAAAATAGCCGTATTCGGCGCTAAATGCGGAGGATCAATGTGTGCAGCCTGAAAAATACGCTTAATGTGAAAATACGGCGAACATCATCGGGTTTCCTTGACCCGTATTCGAACATTCTTTCTATGCATATGTTGTAATATTTCACAAAAGTTTTAATTACTTCGTGAAGAGTCGGAAATTAACGTAAGAAATATATTAAAGAATTCCTAAATACCATCGTAAGAATAAAGATTATATAACAAGGTACATCCTCGTAAAGATGCTACAAGAATTTTGGGCAAGTTTACGTCACAGGGCTTTCCACGACGTAATTAATCGTGAAATATGACGCTCTTACGGCGTATCGATCAATCGCGATCGCTGTCCAAGTCGAATCATATCCGCAAGCAACGCGAATATCAATCGCGCGCAATCTTCGTACACATATCCCTCCCTTTTCGACACGCGAGTTTTTGTCTTTTGGAAGGTTTTTTACCCTCCCGGTTTTATCTTAACGTCGACATATCGGGCTACACCAATGACGTGCCCCGCAAACGAGAGACTCAACAGACTCAAAAGCAATTAAACATCTTTATCCTATCGCAATTTTTGCTCATATTTATAATCGGAACGAAATGGAGAAGAAAATGAAGGAAGACTATATATATATATATATGCGCTTCTCGAAACTCGATGCACACTTGTTGCGAATTACATATCTAGATATTTTTGATATTCTCGAAGACGTTTTCTCGTTTTACTTCTTTTCTTGTCGGATCCATTTGGTTGTCCAAATTACAAGGAAGCGCTGAAATTATTACGTGACAAACATTTACGACTGATTGTGAGACTTATTTAGTAAACGAAATTGGCCGCCTCGACCAATTCGGAGGAAGACGCGGACAAATGAAGATATGTTGGCTTCCGTTGCAATATACGACTAACGCTACTGCCAATGTAGAGATAGAAATCCTACAATCGATGTTTTTTCTCGGAAGATGTGTACATTTTGATGATCGAAGTATTCGCGCATCATCGAGTGTGCTGTATCGAACTTGCTGCCTTCGAAAATGCAAGAGTTTCGGCCTCCTATTCTCACTGCTCGTTCAGCGCTAAAGACGACAATTTGCCAGTTTACATTCAAGTATAAATGTTCGTGAGCCCGATGTGAAAATTTGCAGCGAAACTCAATCGGGCGTAGCGCTGAACAAGCGGCGAAGATACGAGGCCCCGGTCTGTCCTGCAACACGTTGAGGAAGCTTATCGAAGCTTTCGCTTGGACGGACATTAAATATCCCATTCAGCGTCGTCGCCCATCCTTTCCGCGCGAGAGATATACGCGGCAGGACGCTCCCTCTTATTAATTAGTTTTTCTTTTTTACTTTGATATCGTCTTTACCGAAATCACCTGGCGTTCGCTGACCTAAAGTAATCGAGCTACACTGTGTAACAAAGTGCGCGTTGTAAAGTGACTGTATATACAAATATAAATTATGCGATTACCTTCCTTGGGCATATTTCTTTCTTCCCGCCCTTAAAAATTATTCCTATTTTAAATCAACTTCCTCGAAACGAAAAGAAAATACCAGAATATATATAATCTTATTTAAGCTGCTTACAAAGATAAAGATACACAGACTATTGCAACTAATTGTCGCAATATCTTTAAAAGGCATGAAGTTTACGAGATATCAATTGTTTATTTCGCGCCGAATATTTACATAGCTCAGTGAAAGACAATCTCAGTGAAATATTTTGTAAAAATTGTATTAATTGCGCTAATCATTTTACTGTCATATTAACATATCTCACTTGCGCCACTCGCGAAAATATTTACACCGATCCACATTCATTCATTCTCAGTGTACAAAACCGATGAGTCGAATACAAATTATATACTATATTACTAGTCGTTCGTATTACTGTGAAATATAAACGAATAAATACAGGCCAAGCTGGATCCTGAATTGTGGTAATCGCGAATGTCATTTGACGATCGGTAACATTAATAAAAACAATGATAATTTACATTAACTATCCGATGCAATGTTTCGGATTTCTTCAAGTCGTTGATTATATTCCTTGCGAATTTCTTCGATGGATTTGATTAAGAATATCGGTACATCGTCGTCTCTCCTCTGTGGGAAATATCAAATTTATGTTATATAATATAAAGTAATGATAATACTAAAATCACAGTAGATAATTTTTTTGTCAGATTTAATTTTATCTTTGTAAAAATCATTTGCAACTAATTAAATACGAAAGGCATTTAAATATTAAAAATATTATTCAGCCAATTACCTGGAAAAGACATTCGCCTTCGAATTCTAGATATTTTTGCTTCCTCGCTCTTAACAGCAGTCCCACGCATTTGTTGCTAATATTAGTATAAAGATTAAAGATGTCGCCGAACGTGATACCGATTACATCAGGTTGATCACGACAGGGTGTGCCTTCTTGGGCAATAATTTCGCAAAGTTCCAGGATTTCTTTCAAGACATGAGCGTTCGCTTTGCGACCGCGTAGATCAGACAAGGAACCTGCTTCTGGTCTGAAAAAAAAAACAAGATAAAAAACACATTAATTATATAATTATGTATTCATATAAAACAGTTGTAAATTTTTGTTATAAATGTCATTAAGAATATAAAACTTGTATAATGACATTCAACTTCAAATTTTACGTACCTGCCATATTCCTCTTTCGAAAATTTCGGCTTTTCAATGTTCAAACCAGAAGTAAACGGATTTTTACTCTGCTTATCTTTGTGTTTGTCGGCATACTGGTTGAACATAGCAACCTTGGCCCCCAAGGATTCCTTTAAAAGAAAGAAACTATATTAATTATTAATTCATTATTTACAATTAATTAAGACATAATAAGTTAAGAAGTATTTTATTATGTAAAATACAATTTGCTTGCAAATAAAGTGAAGTTCTGTAAAGTTTCATATTCAAGAAAAAAATATTCAATTAAGAACAGGAGATAAATAAAGAGATAAAATGCATATTCTAGAAAATTTTAGAATATTTCGACGAAGATGTACGGAGTGAGTTGAGTTATTCGGCACCTAATAAGAGACAGGAATTTTTGGAAGTCTGCCAAATCGAGCCTAAGGATTGACCCTGACCATAAATGACGTCTCAATGGCATCTTGACAAATTTTCACACACTTATGCATTCATACGTTTCAGAAACTAAAAAGTTTTAAAATCTTTTTTCTTAAAAAAAAACTAAATTTAAATTGTTATCTTCTTAAAATAAAAATCGTTTCCATTTAATAATAAAGAAACATAAATTTCAAGAGATTATGCAGCTTTATATAAGTTTGGTAAAAATATATACTCTTGTCAAATATTAATATTATATAATAAAACATATTTCACTAAATTGTGTAAATTTTTTATAAGAATCATACAGAGAAATAATTTAGTAAAAATGTATTAAAATAATTATTCATCCAACATCTCTAACATCTCTTATCTTAATTTTCTATTTTTTTTTATTATTTCTAAAAAATATATTTGTATAATTAACACTGTCCAAAAATTTCCCTTCAAGAAAACTCAATTTTAAATTATTTTAAAAAAATGTTGAAATATATCGATAATTTTTCAATGATCTAATCGAAGAAAATCTCTCGGTTCAATACTCACATACATTACCGAAGACATAGTGTCGTGATTATTTCAACAGAGTCGCAAAAGAATAATGCCCGACGTGTAAGGAAGGCAGCTAGTTTCACCAAGTAGTACAACTATCAATAGTAGAGACTATCGACACCCTATCATCCACTTCCGGTACGCCGGTACCAAGTTCACTCGACACTGTCGGTGCAAATACGACGGCGTTGCGACGCCGCCCGTCTCTTTTTATAAGAAACCGACGGCGTCCCAAGGGCTCCCACCCTGCTACCGATATTTCGGCGCTGTCCGAAATATTTGCCACGTTTCCGAATTGATTCCCAGACTCTTGATTGGTTGCCAGACGGCCTTCTGCGCGGTCCGGAAATGATAATTCATCAGTCTTGAGCGTTCATTCATGTTTCATTCTGCTTTCGGGAATCAGTTCGCAAACGAAACGGATCTCACTCATCCCGTTTACTTACCGCCTACCGGACGAATGTCTGTCCGATGATATTCGCGGGAAGCAGTACACTAACATTTCCGGAAACGTCACTCTGTATCCGCAGCCATAAATTCCACTAATCGTTTGAGAATCGTTATTTCAAAGTTTATTGTTAACAGATACTGGGAAATATTCTTTCAAACGTAAATCTAATTTTTGTTTCTTTGTCAAATAAATTTTTCGTTTAAAATTCTTCAAAATTTCTTTCCTTTATAAAATAAAAACTTTTACATAAAATGCATTTTTATCTCAATATTTAATTTTTTTCAATCACAAAAGATAGTTAATTATACACAAATGTGTGTATATAAATTTATATATAAAATATTAATTTCTAATTTCCAAAAAAGAGATTTTGTGATTGATATGTCGATTTATTATAGTGGATGCTTAACCTTTTAAACACAAACCTAGAATTACGATCGCAGGTATATAATTTTATGAAAGCGTTGTTGGTGTTGCAAGAGGGTCATAAATCGATTGGCGATGCAATTATATCGGATCGCGTGCACGTTCCCCAAAATTAGCGGCCTTCACATGACGGTCGCGTGGCCATTCAGGAAACATGAGTACACATGCCTAGTGGGTACAGCGTGTACTCAACGGCAACGACTCGAATTTAATCTCGTAAATTAATTTTTGACCGACGGCAATTTATCACTGACAGGCGGACGATATACGAGTTGGATCGCGCGAACTCGAATCACGCGTAAATCGCGAGAGCACGGGATAGTCCGCATTAATAAAACACCTTACAAATATCCCGCACGTCCTTAATTTATCGGCTAGGGATTGGATAGATTTATGGATTCTCCGCCGTGCGTGATACTCACCGCTTTATCAGTATCGCAAAGCTTACCTCGTTGACAATTTGTGTTTCTATTTAGCACTCAGCAATACGCATCTCTCGCAATCAATCTTTCAATTATTTCATTAATTAATATCAAAAAGAAAAGAAATTTAAAAAGAAAAGAGAGAAAAAAGAGTTTTAAAATAATTATAATTAATAATTATATAAATAAAAAAATAATAAAATAGTTATAATTATAATTAATTTTGAAAGGTGTGATTTAAAAGAAAAAATTAATAATAATACTATTTATGCATTACTATTTACTATATGACTCTCGCGAGAATTTAACTTGGAACGCAGATCCGTCTCGCGTAAATATTCATTTCGCGAGAAATACCACGCAAACAACGCGATGATGATTATCCGTAAAAGGAGCTTCAAGAACCTGACGTACATACATATATGACGTCGCATTTTCAGCACTTCTGAAACACGCTCCGGAATTAGATCCGTTTCTGCTCTCATCAACGAAATTGCGTGCGCAAATACGTCATGATCATATCCTCGTAATGGCAATATATACAAAGCCCGAGAATGCGGATACGTATGCGTAATGGAATTTATTTCCTAAGTATTTATTGATTTGAAAACCACTCCTTAAATATCAATGAAACATTTTTAGATCAAAAGAAAATAAACTCTGGAAAGACATTTATGTTTACAACGATTAAAAAACAAGCGACTTTTGTGATCATTTTTTAAAAAGTATAAAAAAATTTCTGCATTTATTATGTTAGATTCTATTTCTAAATCGAGGAAGGACTAACTCAATTGGATAGAATTCAATTTTAGTACGATATCTGTGACTAAAATCTTTGGAACAAATTTAGAGATCCGGAATTATAAATATACTATTTAAAATTCCATTGGGGTCATATAACGATCATCGCATATGTGTGTGGATGAAAGAATCTATAAATTATCCTACACCGGTGACTCTCCGCGTGGCAACGACCCGTCCGCGAATTCTATCGTTCTTCTTGTCATGTGGGATCAAAAAGCTCGCAGAAATGTAATAAATCACAATCAGCAAAGCTATAGCCTAACCTAGGACAACACACGAGATCAGAGCTCGACCATGTGCGTGCTATAAATAAACCATAAGAAACATGAAAGGGTCATTCATCTGACGCAATCCAAAATTGAAGCTTATGGTATCTAAATAAAACGACAAAGTAAATCATATTTCATTAAATACATGAAAGAATTTTTAAAAAAATTTTTCCTGCAAAATTCTGAAAATTATTTATCTACAGATTATTATTTCTATTGAATTGATGTTTTCTCTTAATCATGATGGCTAGTCCAAAGTTGGACACGTTGCTGTTTGTAAGACATAATCGGCATTCAGAGCTTTCGGTTTAAAAGCGATAATCCTTCAATTGATGATACACACATACGTTTTTGGCACGCTGCACCAAATTTCGAAGTAATTAGGCGAATCTGTGTTGACGGGCTTACGTAACTAAAGTCAAATTAAAGTTGTAAAATCGCTCGTACATTCCAAGCTCATTTTCCGCATTACCTAGCCTAATGTAGAAACGCAGTAATCCAAAATTAACGAAGAATCTCTTGCGCAATCGTATTTAACGGAATAATATGAGAACGTACAATTAAAATCTAATAATTAATTTAACAAAATTTCTATGTTAAAATCAGTTATACCACCGAGAACTTGTATCAAAACAATTCTGTAAGAATAATATACGAATGTAATTTAAATATCATAAGTACATATAAAGCGTATTCAATTTTATATGTTAAAGAATTCGCGTGACAGCAATATATTGAAAGATCACATGTAAAACTTAGCACGTGCGTCAACGTGAATGCACGCGTCATTGACCGATGTCAACGATATGTAGGCGTCAAATAAGATGTTGGTATTCGAATCTTTTCACCGTCACAATTTTGAAGTGCCTGGCACTTGAGTCTGTTTCTCGCATTATTCACAGCGAGCATTCACGCGACTAACGACTTCTATCCAACTCGAAATCCGCATTCACATCTACTTTTGCTTTCATTCAATTTTTTAAACTTTGATATAATTGATAATAACTCTAGCTCTGCTCTAAAAAAATATAAAATTCTTGATACATAAAAAAGTTATATGATTTATGAAACGTGATAAAAACTTTTTACTAAATATTAAAACTATACATATATTGGTTATTTTGTGTTTTTTCATGCCACTCATCTTTGAAAGAAAATTGATGTTAAAAAAATTTCGAGAATGTTATTTTACCGCATCAAAAATTTCTAAACTTTGTAATCGTCATATCTACGGCAATACAAATAATATTCATTATTTATTAATATAATAAAAAAACAAACGTATTTTTTTTAAACATTTTGTTTATTGAAACGAGAATATCTCTATTTTGATTTTAATCCACGGAATGTCAATCATCAAATTTGCATCTGTTGTAAAAGAAGATGTAGATCGGTCATTGAACACAGGAAAGGTCATAATTTATTTGTCTGCAGCCTTGGTCAAACGCCAGACGTGACCTCGTTCGACACGATGTCTTTCTCTCCTGCTTGTCAGTTTAAAGTACGACGTGTGGCGTTTATCGCGAGAATTTCAAAAACACTCGTCGAAATAATTTCTCTTCAAATCAATTTGATAAAGGTAAAATTTAAAATACTGGCCTTCCCCGTTGTATTAAAAATGTTTATAAATATTTGTGAGAAGCGAGGAGCCTCTCTTTATTATTATACTTAAGAACATGAAAGACTCTATAATATTTTAATAATAAATATAAAACTATATACATGTATATAAGACTTGCAAGTCACAAAGGACTAAAGAAAGTGGGTTACCTTAACGTAACGATCGATCTGGATAAAATAGAACATGCCATTAACAAACGCGTTCAGTTAAAAGCGGAGTACCAGGAAACATCCGCGACTTATTAAACCGCCGTAATCGAAAGTCTGTTTACATTTCCAAGTTGTTGGCAATCCCAAATCTCCGAATACGCATTTCGCCGTACTGCACGTTGACCGGTCCCGTTTCGGAATTTCGCCCGGCGTGCTGTTTTCGATCTCCGCGGCCAATATCGAAATATCGGCAATGCATCAAAGTATGTTAGAATAACGAATGAGTAGCAAACTAATCACGCCGCGACATACGCGGAAATCCCCTTCTCTTTCTTTCTCACTTTTTCAGTTATTTCTGGCCAGCGGTCGTTATTTTCAGCCGCGTTCGTCACGAGTCCGGAACTCTCGCAGCGGAACTTGCTGCTTTTAAATCCGTTTCATGAACGTTATCTTCTGACCGTCTAAAAATTAGCCGCAGTTAAACAGAAGTGAATCAGATCTTAGAAACAGAATCAATTAAATCTCTTATATACTTTCTCAGAAATGAAGGTGTGCTAAATGATAAAAGAAATAGAAACATTTTTACTTGAAATCGTTTGTTATAAGCCGTATTCCTTTTGTGAATGTAAAAAATTTAAGTTAAATAAAAGAAAAGTTTACTGGAAAATTCAGTAAATGAACGCGACGTTTACGTTTGCATAAGAAAAGTAGTGAAAAAGTCGTAAAAAGAAGTAAGTGAAAAAGACGGAATATGATCAGGCAGTAGTTATATCCGATTATTCTTTCAGTAGCCAGACACGTAGAACGATTAATTTAATAAAAATTCTAACTACATTTTTATAAGTGTATAAGAAATATTTGATTAAAATATACAATATAAATGCATATATCTTGCATATACATATATTAAATGTTAAGAAAATGTCAGGAATGTATAGGTATGTTAATGGAAACAATGGAAGAGGAAAATAAAAGATAAACTCAAGACACTCCATCAGATTTATTAATAAATATAAGCTTTAGTTTAAGTTTAATTGCATGATGCGACGTGATCGATATATTAAAAAAAAATGTTGCAGACGACTTTGCCACTGACCTCCTCCGAATCATCACTATAATACTCCATCTCTGAGATGTAAAGCGACTATTAGACGCCAATATTCATCGAAACTATGATTGTATAATTCGATCAAGCTGCAGGATCTGTAATTACATTAATAACTACTACGCACACGCGAATGTAATTTTCTCCGCAACCTTTGGAGGCAGCACTGACCTCTCTCACGACGAGACTTTCGACTGCTCGATTCTATTTATGATCGTAGCGGGCACGTGATGCAGCCGACATCTTCTTCGAGAATTTGAAACTGAAAATTTTCCATTAGAACGACAATAGTGCACACTCGCGATTTTCTTAAATAAAAAATGAAATAAACGTATAACAACTTAGCTACTTATGTCCTATCGTGACAATGACAATTTATTCAATTATTTGTCTCTTAATATATTTATATAGAATCATAAGTGTATTTTCAAAGGAAAAATTTTGAAAAACACGTGTTTTAGTTACGTGCATAAAAAAATCATAAGATTAGTTAAAAGTAAAAAAATATTGCATAAAATATTAGCGCGCTAACAGTTTTTATGTATCGTGTTGTGTCTTAATTAATTATTGAAACTCCTGTCTTCATAAAATATGTGCTAAATAATAATTTCATGACAGTCGAGATATTGTCTTTTATTGGAATATAGAATGGTTTCTATAATCTGGAATAATTTTCATGAACCGTATCTTAATTGATGATTAATAAAATATCCGGTTAGAAATTATAATTATAAAGACGCACTTGCTTACAATTAATTGAATCATCGTGGGATATGTAGCAACTACGTAATGGACATTTATTCAAAATGCACTACAGACAATACAATTGTAGTTTTTATTTCCTACATTTATAAAATATCAATTTATAATATCTTTCCATTTTCCATGCGTTTTCATACATACTTTTCTATGCAGAAAACGAAAAATAATAAAAAACAAGATTTCAAATTGATTTTATATCAAATGAAAAAAAGAAAATTGATATTCAATATTTGTCATATATTAAATCGAAGAAGAGAACGCGTAAATGTCTCGAAAGCACGTGTGACATGCAAAAGTTGCTCTTGAATTTTCCCACCACCTCTTCGACATCCCGCTGTGTCAGGCGCGCGGCAGAAAGATACGGCGAGCGGAAAATCAATAAAAACGGCAGAAGCGCGCGAGATATGCCGGCGATGACCCTTATCAATTATCATCAATCCAATTCACCCGATTATCCTCGAGCGAGCTTTCTTCGCGGAATAATCCGCTCCGTAGGAAGAGACACGTCTCTCCTCGGTGAAAGAAAGAATGGCGCCGACGACGCGGCGCGAGCGCACGCGTGTCGGAGCGGAAGCGAGCGTGCGACGAGCGTGCGACGAGCGAGCGACCGGCGCCGACCAAGTCGCTCTTTTGTCCTCGTCGGAGAGGAAAATAGACGCTCGCCGGCCGGTTGGGAGCCAATGGAGAAGGGTCGGCGGTCGGCGGAAGGCCGTAAGGGCGCAGGCGCCGCGGCGCGTTTCAGATGGCACCGCGGTCGTTCCGTCCACCCCTCCAACCCCTTTTCCCACCCGCCAGGTCCGCGTCCGGCTCTCTGTCCTTTCCTCCCGCCGCCGTTCTACCCTCTTTCTCCGCTTCACGAGCTTGCGTGCGCGGCGAGACGGGAGGCAGGGCTCCGGCGGTGATTTTCGGAGCGGAGAATCCGTCGACGTCGAATCCTCGGGTAAGTAAAATCGTCCCGCGACGATCTGGTCCTCCAGGAAGTCCTCGTGAGAACGTTCCGTCGGCGGCCCGAGAGAGAGCTTCGATCGGACCTCGCAAGCTCACGAGCCGGCGAGCTTCGTTCGTCAACCAGCCAGCCAGCCAGCCGCGAGAGTATCGATTCGAGCCGGCGCGCCGCTTCTCTCGGGCGAATCCGCCCTCGACGCGCGTCCGCGAGCGCCGCCGTTCTCCGAGCCGGGGGTGTCTGTCGCGCGCGAGGCTTAAGGGTTCCTCCGCCGCGAGCTCGCAAGCTCCGACCAGTGCCCGACGACGGGGAAGCCGGCCATTACCGTGTATTACGGCGACCGGTTCGCGTTACGTTCTTCGGTGCCGTGCATCCCCCGCGGGGGTTCTCGCTGCAGCTCGGGGTGCGCCGTTGCGATTGATTGATCGGCCGGCAGTCGATCGGTAAGTGGTACCAGTTCGAATAGACTCGGGTAACTCGGGCTTTTAACCTCGTTGCGCGATATGTCGTAATCGCGACGTTTTAACATTTCTCGCATCGGATACGCGATGTGCTTTTTTTTCTCCCTCCCTAAAATATACCGAGCGAGAAATCGTATAATCCGGTTACGAGAGATCGTTACAGGGGGGGGGGTGGCGGAAGGGTTGCTCGTGGGCATTGGTAATTTCGGGAAATCCTCGATGGTGACACAGCAAAGACACGACGTTTCAAAGCGAGTAATCACCGCTGAGAAATGGCCGCCTTTGCGGGGCTGTGACTATTATTAGAAAAGGCAGGCCGGTACGCGTTACGCGAAGACGTGAGTTGCAAGCGAGCGAAAGGAGGATTGACGCAGCTAATTGCAGCGATACTGATTTTCTTCAAGATTGCCGTATTGATAGTTGATAATTCGGCCGATCAATCCGACTTTTTCTTTTCAATTATATGCCGTACATTTCCGGTATAAACAATGGTTTATAAAATTTAACGCGGATTTCGAATAAATAATAGTTTAGCTGAAATTGTTTCTTAATTTTCTAAATTGTAATTTTTGTTCCTTTTGATTGAAAATGTTGAAAATTGTGTAATTGATAACATTGATTAATTTCAACCTAATTAATTTGCTTCGTAATTTTATTCAAACAAATTCTAAATTGTACAATGAATCATATTCGATAATAAATGGAAATTAGATTCCTCTTTAAAAAATTCATACTTATAAAATTTGTACGCCTAAATCTCTAAAATGTTTTTTTCTTTATCAAAATCGAAAATTCTCCGAAATTTCAATTACTAATTATTTTCGAAAAACCGTCAAATAACTATGTTTAATTAATTCTAGAATTTTTTCAGTGTTTTGAGAAAAGATTAATGAAATAATCATCTTCAAATACATCTTTTACAGAAACTAAGTTGATATTTCTTCCACCGGGAATTAATCTGATATTCATCTGCTTAATTTGGTTCTTAATGTTTGTCACTCGGGCAAAGGAAGCACGCGATTTTTGATATACATATTTTTAGTACACCGCACCCCACGTAGATCGAGATTGCTAGGACAGCATACACCCTTTATTGATCTAAAAGGCGGACTCGCGGGACGGGAATTACCTGGGCCGCGCTGTACGATCCGATTCGAGATTCTATCGGAATGCGGTCAGCCACCTTAATTAGGCCTCCCCCTCAGATTCGTGTAATCGAGCCGAAATTGTTTTTCCGCGGCGGATCGCCTCATCGGAGAACCGGGGAATAACCGCGCATGCTCGATCCGATACCACTCATATTTATACACGTACGTCAAGGGAGAGAGAGAGAGAGAGGGTGGGAGGGAGGCGCGAAGGGAGGGAGAGAAAGAGTGAGTTCACAAGCCCTGCGTAGGTCTCTCCTTGAAACGAATCAATACCCTTTGTAGCTCGCGAGAGGTCCTCCGTCCTCGCGCGTCAATATTTATCGTCTCTTTAATGTCCGATCAACTCACTACGCGTGAAACCGCTCCGATACTTTATTTAAAGACGATGATAAGAGTTCATTAAATCAATTAAAATCTTTATTAGTACATCGGTTATGTTAAATATCGATCTAGAAATTCGCAGAGAAAACTGTACGTTTAAATATGATTAAAGGATTCAAATTATAAAAGATAATTTACATTTATTAATTTAACGTAATACAAAATATAATCACTACTTTGTTCCATCACTGTCCGCTATCTTGAAATAAATTTTTCAATTTCATTTCAATTCCACAAACATGTCAGATGTCTAAATATAAATAAAATAAATACGACATTGCTTATCGAACGATTTAATGTAATAGCACACGTCACAGATCTAGTCAATACTAACAAAATACACTCAAGTTGTTATTTCACGTTAAGCGCGAACAGACGTTAGATAGAAAATAGTTACTGCTTAGTGTCTATTTACACATGTGGATTGCTCACAAGACAGCTTTAGAACATTCTATAGCTGATTGTGAGTTGTGCGTGGAGGCTCAACACTGGCTTAAAATGTTTCCCCTTGACTCTATAATATACAACCGATTTAGTAGAACAGTCTATAGACAGATACTGCACAGTCTGTCATATAGAAAGAAGCATTATAACACAAACATTAAAGCAACTTTAAAAACGGTACGATTGACGGCTCACTTATGAATTTTCACATTTGTATCTCGGCAGGTAATTAAAGCCTGGCATTATGGGTAAGGAAAAGATCCACATAAACATCGTCGTGATCGGCCACGTGGACTCGGGCAAGTCCACGACGACCGGCCACCTGATCTACAAATGCGGCGGCATCGACAAGCGGACGATCGAGAAGTTCGAGAAGGAGGCGCAGGAGATGGGCAAGGGCTCGTTCAAGTACGCCTGGGTGCTGGACAAGCTCAAGGCGGAGCGCGAGCGCGGCATCACCATCGATATCGCCTTGTGGAAGTTCGAGACAGCCAAGTACTACGTCACCATCATCGACGCGCCCGGTCACCGTGACTTCATCAAGAACATGATCACCGGCACCAGCCAGGCCGACTGCGCGGTGCTGATCGTCGCGGCCGGTATCGGCGAGTTCGAGGCCGGTATCTCGAAAAACGGCCAGACCCGCGAGCACGCCCTGCTCGCCTTCACTCTGGGGGTGAAGCAGCTGATCGTCGGCGTCAACAAGATGGACATGACCGATCCGCCGTACTCGGAAACGCGTTTCGAGGAGATCAAGAAGGAAGTATCCTCTTATATCAAGAAGATCGGTTACAATACCGCTTCCGTCGCCTTCGTACCGATCTCCGGTTGGCACGGCGACAACATGCTCGAGTCGTCCCCGAAGACTCCCTGGTACAAGGGCTGGAAGGTGGAGCGCAAGGACGGCAATGCCGACGGCAAGACGCTCATCGAGGCGCTCGATGCCATCCTGCCGCCTTCCAGGCCCACCGACAAGGCCTTGCGGCTGCCGCTTCAGGATGTCTACAAGATTGGTGGTATTGGCACCGTGCCCGTCGGCCGCGTGGAGACTGGTATCTTAAAACCAGGTGATTAATATATAATATATAATTAATAATAATTCTAGAAAAATAATTAAAATGACTTTATTCACAAGAATCGGATTCGGGAAATAAATAATAAATTAAATATGAAAAAATATTAAATTCCTCCGAAGTGGATTATCATTTATTTTTACTCATAAATCTAATCTTTAACTAGACAATCATTCTTGGATATAATTGAAAATTTAGGATCACAAATCTGAGATCTGCTAATTATAAGTCATGCACTACAACAAATCATGTTTAATACTTTCTTTGAATGATTGTTAACCATTTAATTATCTTTGTTGTTATATTCTGGACGAATTAATGGATTCTTATAAATAAATCTATAAATTTCAAATTTTAAGGTATGTTGGTAACTTTCGCACCGGCGGCTCTCACCACCGAAGTGAAATCCGTCGAGATGCATCACGAGGCGCTGACGGAAGCCCTGCCCGGCGACAATGTTGGCTTCAACGTGAAGAACATCTCCGTGAAGGAGTTGAGGCGCGGTTACGTCGCCGGCGATTCCAAGAATCAGCCGCCGCGCGGTGCCGCCGACTTCACCGCCCAGGTCATCGTCCTGAATCACCCGGGACAGATCAGCAACGGCTACACGCCAGTGCTCGACTGCCACACCGCTCACATTGCCTGCAAGTTTGCTGAAATCAAGGAGAAATGCGACCGCCGTACCGGCAAGACCACCGAGGAGAATCCAAAGAGCATAAAAAGCGGCGACGCCGCCATCGTGATGCTGCAGCCGACCAAGCCGATGTGCGTCGAGGCCTTCCAGGAGTTTCCGCCCCTGGGTCGCTTCGCGGTTCGTGACATGCGTCAAACTGTCGCCGTGGGTGTTATCAAGGTACGAGAAATTAAATCTCGTAGGATAAAAGCGAACTGAGCGCGACTTTAAACACAAAATCGTATAAAGTATCTTCTTACTATTTAAATTTTTATTCTTCAAAAGACGCAGCACTCGGTTTATTACTCGGTTACATTGAAATTTTTTATCGTAAAGGAATATTTTTCAATGCAAAATTCCTTATATGCGGAATAAGAGAACCGGCAATCAGACTTGATTTTTTGCTTGACAGACAACTGCTTCAAATATCTGAAATGAAGCCTATTATAATTTATTCGGCACTTGAAATATTTATGAACGAAAATCTTTAACAAGATATTTTTGAACCTGTCAATTATGCCGTTATGCATTCTTGATATTTCCTGCATGGTAAATTGCTTCGTTGTGGCAAAGCGATAAAAAATTTTCGACAAATTCACTTCAAATAGAAGCCACCTTACAAATTTTTTAAAACTCACGTATTTTTTTTAATGCAATAAGTTAAATCTGCTTAAACATTATTAGTCCTCTTACATATTATGCTTTTAATTTTTAATATAATATTTAAAAATAAGAATTCTTACTTTATTATTTATAAAATATAAAATTATTTTGTTTTAATGTTTAAATAGTGATTCTTTATTTATATGCAAAGTATGTTACTAATACTTAAGCATTTTAAGAATTATTATATAAATACTAAAATAGAGAATAATTTATATATCGTTCGAAAATAAAGCAGAGTTTAAAATACTATTGTATAATTATTACTATAAAATATTATTATATAAAAACCGGAAACAGGACAATTTCTTTACAAGCAGACAAATTTTTACATGTTAAAATATGTAAAACGTGTAAATTTCAAAAATCAGTGAAACGGCATACCGAATATTTATTCTCTCACTGTCCGTTTATATTCTATTTATTTTAAACTTGCGATTGGTAATTGTCCAAGCGCGTATGCAAAAAGTTTAGACCAATTATCACAAAATATTTTCTCTTTATAACTTTAATATTTATATTTGTTTTCATTAAACAGAAAACAAGCTATATTACTTTTAATATTTGTATTCCGTGTACTTCAAAAAAATTTAAATATTCTAAATGCATAGTACTATTTTAAGTACAATGTAAAAACAAAAATTCTTTTATTCTGAAATTTGTTCTTTAGCCTACAGAATACTGATTGTCCCAAGACAAATGATGAAATCGATATTTTGTATAAATATTACTGAAATAAAAATTCGTAATGCTTTCGCAGAGTGTCACCTTCAAAGACACCCAGGGCAAGGTAACAAAGGCCGCGGAGAAAGCCCAGAAGAAAAAGTAACCATCAAGCTTCCTCGGAAGCTCGCAGTCCGCCGGCAGGTGCCCTGTGGAAGCAGATGTCCCCGCTCAGCAGCAGCAGCAGGGACCCACCGTCAGGATGCAGCATGCCGCCGCGGTGGCTGCCCCGCTCGACTCGTACTCGTCGACTAATACCAAAAATCATAAGATGTTGTGCTTACCCCCGTTACATTATCCGGTAGTGTTGAACCCGCGCATCTATCCGAACCTGCACATTCAGTTCACCCATGCCCCGCGCACGCCTCACATATGCTAGGGGGAGCGTTGCCCCGCGTCTTACCGCGTTTATCATTAATTACTCGATATTGACGATATGTGTCCGGTATTTACCAGGTACTCAGTTCCCTTGGACTCTGTGTAGTTAGGTTTTTCAATTGATACAACACCGAGCATCAGCAACAACCACACGGGGTGTCGCGGAGACAGTCGCGCTCGGGATCCTCCCCCGCTCTCGCGCGAGGGGATCGAGCGAGACAGCGGGTGCATTGCCTTTTTCTCCCCCCCCCCCGTAAGGAAGTCCCCGTCTCTCCGCGAGACGGGGGCAGCGATCAAGTGCTTAGCCGGCGCGACGTCGAGGCGAGCGCCGCTGGCTCGCATACCCAGCAAGACTTCTCTCGACTTCTTTTCGAAGGGTTCATTAAGGCTGATTTGTTCCGAGACTTGGTTGCCTTGCTCTCTGTGCGATTAGTTTTATTATACTTATAAGATATTTATCTACCTAGTTATATAGGGATCATTAGACTATGCTCCCTCTCTTGTCGTCGGCAAGTCGCCGGCTGCCTCCCCTCTCGAGATAGGGAGAACGATAGTCTCCTTGAAGAGGACGAGACCGCCGTCGCGAGTCGCTCATGTTGATCTCGGCGCTGTCCCTCCCGCTGACCATAGACGCGTTCTATGATATTGTTTTGACCCTTAGCCAGTATTACGTTGATGTAATAAAAAAAATCTTTAATTGCATCTCCAGGTCTCTCTTTACTTTCATTCCGATTATTACGTATCCTCTTGTAACTCCGCGGCAAATACGGATAATAATTAGATCGCCAGCGACTGCGCAGTTAAAATTACGGGACGTAGAATATCTTCTTTCCTGCTCGATCTCTGGTCGATCCAAATACGAACGCAGGCGAAGAGATCGCGTAGGTAGGCGTGACGTAAGGCGGACGGTTGACGTAAAGGAAGAGAGAGAGAGGCGAGTGTCTAAGGTAAATATAATTTATTCCGCATAAATTCTTCTCCTCTCTTTGTTAAAGTTACAGCTAAACGTGGTATGTATAAATACATATATTTAATGCAGTGATCTTACAAGAGTTTTTAGTGTAATGCAGGTCTTGGTCAGTCTTTAATTGCTGAGGCCCGTTCTTGGCGGGGCGTCGAGCAGACTCAATCCTCTCGTGATCGAACGTGACACAGAATTATATTCGCAGAACCAAAAAAAAAAAAAGAGAAACAAAACACTTTCTTCGTACTTAATCGGGAAAAATCACATAAGTGGAATTCATGAATAGAAGATATACATACGCACATACATATATGTATATATTTTATATATATATGTGTATGTGTGTGCATGTACAGTAGGCACTTTTATTCTAAGTAACTTACGTCGCAAATACGAAAAATGATCGGCTTATACGGATCAATCCATCAGGATCTTGAAGCAAAGTCATTGCTGCTGCGTGAATCAATTCTGTTAGGTTGATAACGTTTGTCTATTGTCATGCGTTTGCTGCGTTAATCTAACAGAAATAAATCTTCTCCATAAACACAGTGACAGTCTATGGAGTATATCTTACTTTTTTCCCTAGACATAGATAGATATATACATATATATATACCTTTTATTCTTTTCATATTATGTCAATGATCTTATAATACTCGTACATAAGAAATGAAGTTGTTTCCAGATCCTTGATTTATATCGAGACGCAACGTGCTTCTTCGTTGAATACTCAATATATTCAATATATAATTGATTAACGACATCCGTAGACTCACCGATACTCGCATTGATTTTTGACTGGGAACATAGTGTAACGCGAAAAGTTCGTCAAGCAGATGGAAAATTAAGCGTCGAGGAAGGAGAACAGACGGAGTGAAAATGGGAACGAGATGAAATATCCGTATATAGGGAAAAGGAAGAAAACGGGTGTCCGAATTATTATAGATTAACGACGAAGAAAGACACACCGAAGCCAAAACGACTTGGAGCTTCCTATCCTTAATACTCTACCTATGTACAACCCTTAACACACTTTCTTTCAAACCTTGTAAATGCTAAAGCGACCCACAGCCTCGGTAAATGTACAAACATCCTCGACTATCCTCGACTTCGGCGTCTCCTACGCAATATACACCCGAAAAGCGGCCCATACACGACGTAATATTTAATTATTATCACAAACATATATTTAATGTGAATAATAATGAGTTGTAACATGATTAGAATTTATGTTATGAGATTAACGATGATATTAATTATGCCAATAAATTGTATCGTATATAGGCCACTTTAATCCGTCCACCGCGTACTGCGGTTAATAAAATAGAAGGCCCGCAAGAGTTGTTCTTGATTCTCGCGAGCATGTGAACGGCCTCATCGCTCCCGATTCCATCGCAATAACTGACAGATTACTCAAGAATGCGCAGCTTTCTTATAATCATATATTAGGACGCTGATTCAAAGACCAGTCTGTCTACCGATGACAATCGGAAATTGATGGATCAGAGTACGTCTTCCTCGTTCGCACAAGCGATCGAATGACAAACCTTTCCTTTCAACTGTTCCTGCCTCTTCCTTATGTCTGATGCTGATGAGTGGGACTATGGTGCTGCGACCACGCTGGCGGCGACGAATGATTGAAGTTAACAGATATCGTGACCGGATGTAAAACGGTGTCAGGTCCGGTGTCCGGAATGAAACTCAGATGAGGTCTGATCAGGGCTGCCTCGACCGTCAGCGGTACGTAGAAGGATCCGGCGTCGTGCAAGGCGAAGATCGGCACCCCGTGAGACAATGAGGACGGTGGCTTATCCAGCCCGATGCCGTTTGACACCGGCGGCGAACACGATTTCACTCTCTCCGCCGAGAACCTCTGCTTGATCGAGCTCTTGAATTTGTAGTTGGTCGGCCGATCCCGACAGGAGACGGTTTCGTTTCCGGGCGGGGTGCTGTGCGAGTGGGTGCTGTGATTACTGTCGTCACTTACGATTGTCGGCGGTGGTACAACCGGTCGTAGCAGCGGACGTTCCGGGTCGCCGAACGAACTCACGCCCGAGCTCGAGCCGTGATCCGAGTGGTTACCGTTGGGCTGACATATCGTCGGAATACTTGTGTGCGAGTAGCCGGCGCCATTCATCGCGCCGTTCATCACTGGCAGCTCGGGGTGCGGGAAGCCTAATCGGTCACCTGGAGCAAATTCAAACAATTAATTGCTGAAACTTCTTTTTTCAAGTATATCAAGAACTCTAAATCTTTTTAGGCAATAACACGTTTTATAAATCGTCTCGTGATTTTAAAAATAAAGTATATCGACCGACTAAGAATAAGTTCGTAAAGGCTTTAAGCTGTTGTACATATCTTTCGAAAATCGAATAATACGTACTGGTGGCTACGATTTTGTCGCAGTGTTGCTGCAAATGATTGATGAGCTGTACGCAGAGAGCATCCCTCGCGAAAAAACCCTCGACCTCGATGAGAAAATGCATGGTTTCGCTCAGACACTCCTGAAATCCTAGCTTGTAGTGCTCTGCCGCGGTGGAGGCCGCAGTCGAATGGGACACGCTGTCCACGCTGTCTTCGGGATGCGTGTGCACCGGTGTCACGGGCGAGTGCTTGGTATCTAAAATACAAAACATACGCGGGTATAATTTATATGTTTGTCATTTTCAGAGATCATCGTCGAGAGAACGCGCATCACTTATTCGCGGTCCGTAAACGAAGCGAAACATTGGCTGGTCTTATCGCTGCCAACTCGCGGAAATACAATGCGCGATGTTGCACAATATATTCTCGTTCCCGAAATAATCTTGTTTGGGAGAAACGCGAAACGCATATCGATTAAACGCTTGAGCTCACCTTGCCGCAAGCCTTGAAGATGCTTCATGTGGCGAATCGCCATCTCGATGATCTCCGTCTTTTCGACTCTGCCCCGACCCTTCTTCAAGTATTCCGCCGGTATGAGTCTGCTGAGATCGGCCAGGCAGTTGTTCATACGATCTCTTCTCCGCTTCTCGATGATTCTGTGTGACATCGGATCTTGCTGCAACAAAAAGAAATACGATTACATTATTATTAGATTTAGTAATAAGCCTTAGAGCTTTAAAATATTTTAGAGCCTTGTCATGTATAATTATATAATTATAATCTATCCATATTATATCATTAATATCAAAGGAACTTATTAATATATAGAGGACAGATTCAAATTTATAAAATAACTATTCCACAGATTAATAAATGATAAATGTAATATTGTCGGTATATATATTTTTTGTAACATAAATATGTTTAAATGTAACATTTCGCAATGTTTTGAAGAACGATACATATGCTAAAAACTTTCTTTAAAAGTGACTCACGCAAATCGATATATTTGATTTCTGCTTATCTTGCAGTAGTGACAGTCAAGATATGGTCAGACATGAAACGTTCGGTCTATCGTTTTTTTTTCCAATTACTTAATCTCTTAGTAATTAAAATGGAAGACATTTAAAACGTCGAGCTTCATAAACAGATAAATTTTTACAAAGATTTGTTATGCCAATTAGAGTTATAGTACGAAAATAATATGTGATTTCATGTTGTGCAATCTTTACTGGGCCACCCATGAGTATCCTAATAAAAAAAAAAAAAAAAACAGGATTTGTCGCAAATGAACGAGAGCGAGAGAGCGTAATTACGCTATCGCGCGCGAATTAAAACATGTTATCATCCTTAAAGGTCACGTCGTGATTCGCTGCTGGAGCGCAATTATCTGTACGTGCCGCGTGTCACGATCTCGAGGCACGTATCGCAGTCAAGTTAGGTAACCGCTTAATTCGCCGAAATGTTCGTCTATCGCGCGAATATGCGGAAAGATAACGTCGGACAATCAGTCACGAAGCGACGTGATGTAATGGAAAAATCTGTCGCATTCGGCGACAAAATTGCGCATGAGATACGCGTGTGTGAGAACAACACGCGTCCCTGATATCTCAAGACCGAACTCTTTAAATGAATTAAAACACATGTAACAAATATTGTGAGTGAATGAACAGCCGTCATCGCGAAACCGGATCTCTCAAGAGCGATCGAGAATTTTGAATAATTTGCAATTCATTCTACGATCTTATGACACTTCGGCCGAATCTCCATACTTGGGCTGTTTTTTTAAAAAATGGTATAATTATTGTACAATCCTTCTGAAATATTTTATTTTTAAATTTACTATCTCGCATCGTGCCAAGTCAGACCTTATATAACTAAATTCTTGCATCAAAAGCTCGAGACACTAATTGGAAAACAAACAACACGCTTTATTTCCTCCAGATAATCGCAATTTGTTCTCTTGAAGATAATCGGCGCGGGCCGCACTTCGGACGGTCGAACGCTTCTGCCTGTTGGATTCGTTTCAAAACAAATTTTTACAAGAGAATGGAACGCGCGGTTCTGCCCGGCAATTATGCATTTAAAATAGCAAACGGACAAAAGCGACGTCACAATGACGGCCGTGCTCATTTACGAGCGCGTAAGCATTCGAATCGCGGTAGCGTAACGCTCGTTCCTGGCACGCGGCCAACGCGGCGTTTTCCATGAAACCCATTCATGCGAAATTACGCAAGCGATCGCGGGGCATCCCATCAGAGATGAAAGCGAAGTACGCGAGGAAGAGCAAAATGCCCTGAAAACGTAAATCAAGATGAAAGAATGAAAGAATGAAATAGTGGCCTTTTTAAGAATACGTGGAGTAGCCTTGACCTTAAAGCAAATTTCCTTTCGAAGTTCAATCAGACGAAATTAATCGGCCGTCTAAAAATCACGTTAATTAAACGCTGCTGATAAAAGAGTCGACTCCGAGTTAAATGGAGAAACGCGCCCCGATAACATTCCAATTCTCCTCATCGCGCCACTTTATTCGCTCTTTCCCGAGCAGGAAAGGAGCGAGGAATATCGATTTCGCTCAATCAGACTGGCGGAAGCGTATTCACCTCTTTATTCAAACAACGTCTCTTCCTCGGCGGCGGTGAATGCACCGATCCATCGACGTGGCTGTTCGGGTAGTATTGCATGTTCAGGATGTTATCCATACTATGCGTGACCATTCTGCCCTGAGCGGTCAAAACACACGAGGGGAGAAATATCTTCTTGGAGGCTCTTCCTCCACCAAGTGTTCGGAAGCGAAAACGAAGATATCGATCCGCTTAAAGGTCAATATCACCCTTTGCCAGTTTTCTTTAAATATCTGCCGTACACGTGTGTACCATTCAAAAATGAACTTCTATAAATATCGACGTCTATCACGCTGTCTAGAATTCACCTTCGAAACGATCGAAAACTGCTCGGCTCCGATTATTTTTTTATTTCCCGTCAATTCCCACAAATGGTTCGCACTATATTGCAATTGCGGCGGGAAGTGTCTTTTCAGAATTCGTAGCAACAGCTGTTCCACATTCAGTCCAAATGAATTTCACGGCGGGAAATATATATGTGCGATTTAATATTTTATTAATTGTATCCTTCGATACAATTATGCCGTCAATTATGTATTATTATTAATAGCGTGTTTATTTCAGAATAGTATCACTCAAATTTATATTAAAGTACAAGCTGATACTTGTTGTCTTTCTTAGTCCCTCGTCTTTAATTGTAAAAATATATATAGTTTATATATAATTATGTTTTTGAAAGTTGAAAGCACCACGCGATTGTCGAAACTCAAATGAGAGATTAGCCGACCACTTAACACCCGGTACTGACGATGCCTCTCGATCTTTATCGAACGACAGTGCTGTGCGTGCTCGCGAATCGCAGGCGCGCCGACGACTACGAGCCGCGAGCGACGACACTCGCGTTTCTTCAGCCATCGGGAGGGAGACGTCACGCCGTATCGCATCGCATCGCGCCGCGCCGCGGCGATGAGGAGGCATCACGTGTCGGAAACGCGACGCATTACGCCCAACACGTGAGGCAACACGCGTCTCTCCATCGCGTTACGCCGCGCCATGCGCCGGGCCGAGCCGGGGGTCTTGCTGTTTCTGGCTTTGACTACTGCGAGTTCCCCGTGGTACCCTCCGTATCTGATGCCGTTTGACCCCCCCGAATTTCCCTTCTGATTCCACGCAGCTCTCTTTCGGTTATATTTCTGTCGCTCATATGGACGTGGTAACACTTACGAATAATTTATAAATATTTATAAATGACATTTCTAGGAAAGATTTCAATTTGTTTAATAGAACATTTTACGCCGCGTAGTTCTGCATAAATTAATAAATACGTTAAAAGAAATGTTATATTCTTCTTGGAATAGATTTAATTATTCATTATTAATTATTATCCATAATAATTAATAATTAATTAAGGGGGCATCTTATAAGCAGAAAGAGTTAACTCTAATAATTCCAAACATTATACTTGAAAACTATTACATATGTGAGAATGTAATTTTGCTCATACTAATTATTTATTATATAATTATTGTTTTATTATATTAATACATAATCATTTATTATATATATATACTTTATTTTAGTTTATTTACTTATTATGAAGACGAGCAATTCAAATTTATTGAAGCAAAAGATGATTAAAATTAATCAGTCAAAAGAACTTCATATGCATTTCGATGTAATTTATGTTGCAAATTATATTCTTATACATATACGTATCATATTAATAAATCTGCGTAAACTTTAATTGAAGTAATTAATTTTATATTATATTCACATCTCTGTGATTATATGTATATTTAATTGTTACCTTTTTTCAATCATATCGACGTATATTAATCCATTTAATAAAAAGGTAGTAATTATGTTAATAAAAATAAACCAGATAAAAAATATTTAAAGAATTTTAAATAAGAAAATTCAGTAAATACACAATTGTAATAGATTATTATTGGAAAAGATGTGAAAGTAATATTATTTCTTGGTGTGCTTAGAAATGTTAGATATTTATATGGTCCAAGTACATTTAACTTAATATACAAGAACTTGTTCGTATACTGTTCTCTCGTTATTATTCTCATATCATCCATTCTTAAGTCAGTTTTCATATCAGCATATCTATTTGGCTGCACATTTGTTGCAAGAATATTTAGATATTTTGAAATAGACAGAATATCAAACTTTAACATTCAAGTATGAACCTGATAACTTCAGATTATTTATTTTCTCTAGAATTATTAGTCTTCTATATTATTATCATATCACAAAATAACGAGGAGATATCAAATTTATATTATTTTCTTTTCTCTTTTTGTATTATTGTATTATTCCACCTGAATATTAGTTTTATATTAATTTTAAAAAAATTCTAAAATATGTCAAATGCATTTTCTGAAAAATGAACAGAATTGTGCAGTTCATGCTTTGCTATATAAATCAACACAAGACATTGTTAACTGATTTCACTTGAATTCGGAAAATAAAATTACGATGAGAAAAAAAATGATTGTATAATGTCTCATTACTTGTTGTATAATGTTTCTCCAATCGGACTTGCAAAAAGAAATAGCAGATTTCCCGTCGATCATTAATTTAAAACGTTACGTATTGAATCTTTGACGTTGACTAAACACAGCATTCGCGAACCTTGACATTACTGTCGTGTAACTTCGTTACTGTTTATTGTTTCGTATATTGACAGTCATGGAATCAAATCTGAGACGGTGTTAAGGTCAATATTCTAAGTTGATAATTATTAATCGAGATACACAGTGCTACAACGTTATGCTCTTTTCCTAACCAATTTTATTTTACTTACGAGATTTATGTCCTAGCAGGGCAAATAGATATGCTGACGTAAAAACTGATTTAAGAATAAAAAATATGAGAATAATAATGAGAGAACAGTACATGAATAAGTTCTTATATCAGGGATCGTACTCTCTATTTCTATTATTATAGGAGGAAAAGGGGACATTTTTTTACAAAAAAGGGGAAATTTTAATTGATGTGCAGCATAGTCATATACAAATTAAAAACTTTAAAATAATAAAACTAATATTTGACAATAATTTTACTAAAAGAAAATTAACGTAATGATAAATTGATACACAATAATGAAAAAATCTAAAAGAATACGATTTTTTAATCATTTTCACATAAATTATATAC
>VBVR01000700.1:31876-43218 GCA_011638315.1 Tetramorium parvispinum | reverse complement strand
GAATAATTGAATTTAAAAAATTCTTACTTTAAGAGATATAGAAATATAAAAAAATATTAAATTTAATATATATAAAATGTATATAAAATGATTGCATTCTAAATATTTGAATTCTTCGAAAAATTTCTTTATCTCTGTTTTTAAAGAGAGAAAAATTTTATAAACTTTTATTTAAAATTAATGTATCAACACAATAATCAATACAATGCAATATCAATATAGTATCAATCAATACAGTAATCAATAAAATGCTGATTAATGTATCAATACAATAATATCAATAATACATTTTTCTAACATGTGTGTATGCACAATGAAAATTATTCGTTATATTCAATCATTTTTAATGTCGTGTATCGTTTTGAAATGTGTAATTTTGAAATGTTTGCGTTTATGAATGTAAAAATAAACAATGAATTTATAATACTTATTCTTAGTCTACTATATTAAGATTATCAAAGAAGAAGCATTACTCTTTTTCGAATTTCATTAGTCAAAAAAGTTTTTTATCAAATGGTAAAATATTCGAAAAATATTCTCAGCTTCTTTGCGTCGTTCGCAACTAACTTATGGTTATCAGAAACCAATACATATGCTGTGGACTTTGATCTTTTCTTCTCGATAAATCTCGATAAATCACGCCTGCGTTCGTCTATAACAATTTATGTTTCGTGTTTATTATCTCCTTTCACTGTAAGTTTATCTCACAGTTCACTCAAAATCAAAATCAAGATTACACTCTATCTTACAGAGGGCATTTAGAAAAGTGAATCTTTCGAATTGGATCTCTTATCATTCGCCATGAACGCGAAACGTATCGCAGCTTGTCATCATGGGCTGATGACGACGAACTCTCAGAAGTAGATCAAGATTCAAGATTAAGTATTTGGATGGCTTGCAAACGAAAGCGAAAAAAGTTTGAGATACGACGTACCTGAGGGAATCTATCCGAAACCCTGTGCCACTACGCCATTCAACATGGCGTAGCGGCGTGAATTCAAATATCAGTGCAATATTTAGGCAAGATTTTGATGAGAATACATAGCCATGCGCGCGCGGTAGCGTGGCCTAAGCGAGAGCTTAGAGCGGTAGCCCGATAAATTTCGGCTCCGAATCGGAGCGAAGGCGGATTAATCACCATCAGAAGAACAGCCTTGGCATCCATGGTGGTGAATCCCGGCGATGATCGGGTACAATCAACACAATTCTGGCTACAACAAGCTATTCACTCAGGTACATTAATAAACACGGATTCCTATATAAATTTTGTTGTGCAGTAAACACAAGAGAAGTATTAAAAAGACATTCCATTATTTTTCCATAAATTAATGTCAGCAGTATAGAATATGGTTCTATTTGCTACAATAATTAAAAAAGATCGGCAAGCAAGATTTGGCACTGCGTTATTTTCGTTTACAGTTTATTTTAATTTAACATTTTTCTTAATATTTTTCTTTATTTTTCCATTCTCTCTCTCTCTCTTCTCCTGGTTTATTGTCTTTTTTTCTTTCGATCTCTCTCACCTATCACTTTTCGCAAGGCTGTAATAAATAGAAATATGTTCATAGAATAATAGTGCTTATCTTTTTATTTCCCTCCCCATCAAAGGGATAACTGTAATTAAACTTAAACCAAGGGGACTTCATATAGTGAGGAAGGTCTCTGTATAAAAATAACTGATTATCTCTCTCGTGACCGTACTTTGAGCAAGGAGGCGCAAGGAAGAGTGTCGAGCGCGTCAAAGACGCACCGCTTCCTAGACATATAGGATATTTCGCAGAATATCGTTTAAGGCTCGTATTAGGCAACGTGGCGTAAAGTAGAAGCGATCATCCGTGCTATCATTGCAGCGCAACGATTTACGTCGATCGCGCGCTCGATCGAGGTTCACTTTCTTTTTTTAGTATGAAATCGAATTTTGCGGAGTGAATTGGTATGCTCTACTGACCTTGAGAATTACAATCTTTATCTTTTTTCTTTTTCACTTTTCTTATTTGCGATACGTCTTTCAAAGTGTCTTTTTAAGTTTTATTAGCAAAATTCTACAGAGAGGCCTTCATTTTAGATATCAATATTAACAATCTAGAATTTGCAATTTGTTTCATTGATAATTGAGAAGGAATTTCTCCATGTTATGATATTGTTTTTTATTTGTAATTCATTTTGTTTTTACTGTCATTAAGATTAAATAATATTTGAAATAGCTCTTAATTTTACGTGAATTGTAATATTGCATAAAGTTGTCAGTAATTTATTTGAATTGTGTTATGCACAAACTCGGTATAATTATTTCGACTGCTTATTGAATAAATGTTTATTCAACTAGTACTTCTTAAGTTATATGAGCAACTACAAATACTGATGCTTTCCATTTTCTTGTGTAATAATGTTAAATTGCCTTTGGTAACTGAGTTTCTCAATTAACAATATAGCAATATTAAAAACAATATTTTCAAAATAAAACGTTGGGCAGGTATTGGAATGATCGATGTGCATTGCATTGATTTAATATTTGAATGTTAAAAAAAATTAGAAGTATATATGCGTATGCGCGTTTCTCTTCTAGACAGCCTTTATAAATATATAAATACAGACATTTATATAACTATTTTAAGCTTTATTACAATTTGTAGAATAACAACAGGAGACTTTTGAGAAAGATGAGCTAAATTAAATTAAAATACTTACATGTAATGTACAAAGGCATTTTTTATTAAGTATATAATGTCTTAATTGTATAATACACATAAAATACACACATTTTTTAGAACATTTTTAATCTATCAAAGTTCTCCTGTTACTATGTTCTATAAATATCAGCATATTAAAATTTTTTTAGTAGGACACGTTTATACATTTATATATTTTTAAGAATATATAGAATAAAGGTCGTTGGCATGATTACGATATGTCTATCGAGTGAGTTTACTTGTCACAAAGTTTTTGAGGAAAGAATAATTTTATGGAAGCAGTCTAAGCAATTCATTATTACTGAAAGCTGATTGTGATCAAATTAATCAAACGATTAATCAAAAATTAATATAATTTTATAGGGTTGAAAAAATTTGTTTAGGTATGACAATACGTAATAAAATTTTTATTGTGACCTTAAATATGATTAAATTGGAAAATAAAAGAAAGAAAATTATCTCTGAGTAAAATGTTCCTTCTACTTGCTTTCTTCTATTTGAAAAACGATTCGTCTTAACCAAAAAAGTCATAACATTAAAAATAAACAAATATTACAATTATTGAACAATGTATATTTATATGGGATGCTTAATTGAAAAATTACGTTATTTACTTCAAAATATTATATATTCTACATAATGAATATTCTATCAAAATTATAAAGATATAAATTGATCTTGAAAACTTTTAAAAATAAAAAAAGTATTAATTTATTACACGCACTTACTGCTGTTTTATTTTACTACTGTAAAATAATAATTATTGTTAGTATAAAAATAAATTCACGTCGAAGGAATTAATGTAGAAAATATACTTCACATCTTATTAAATAAAAAACTATTGTTTTTTCTTAATAGAAAAGTTGGAGGAATGAGTCCAGCGAATAGATAAAAAATTTTTTTTAATAAAAATTTTATAGTTTTTATAGCATAAAATGTTAATAAAATTTGATATTATAAGAAGCTTTAATAAAAATTTTTAGAGCTTATTTACTGAATTACGTTTTAATTAAATACATATTCACATTTTTAAACATAAGTATTTCACAATCAAGCAATCATAATATTAAATTAATTGAAATAATAAATTAATAATACCATCATGCTGATTTTTCTCATTAATAACATGCTAATCGAAGTTTATGTTGATCTCAAATTCTTGCTTATGACTAGAACATCGAACATGCGTAAGTCTTCCTTCCTATGCTCGATCGATTCATTTAATTTTAACAGGAACTAATTAACTTGCTAGACTGATTTCCTTTGTTACAAGGTAATCTACGTTGATACTTGTAGGGCGTGATAGGCGTAATGAACTGCGTCGTAGGGCACTTTATTTTCACGGTCTCGCGGACAGAATCACCGTTAACGATACACACACAGAATAAATAAATTCTGTTTAAGTATACTATTTTCAAGAGATGAGATTTTTCAAAATATTTGGTTTAAAAGCTTGATATAGAAGTTATTTGTAGGTGACACGTTTTAAAATATTAACATAAAATTTAACAAAACTTTGCTGTAAGTGATATTATTAAACCAAGATTTTAGTTAGGAAGTACCTACTACAATTATTAAACAATATATATATATATATATATTTATATGGAATGCTTAATTGAGAGATTACGTCACTTGCCTTAAAACATTGTATATTCTACATAAATAATATTCTACTATACTGAATATTCAACTATATTTAAAATCAATTTTGGTACTTTTCTTAAAAAACAAAGTTATCGAAGTTTGAACGAAAAAGTTTCGAGATTTTATATCAAAAGTTAGAAGAGGTTTAAAATAATATCTAAGACTATTATTGCAAAAGATTATTAACTCTTCGTTACTCGCGTGAAGTTTTGGTTACATATTACATCGCGTAGGATATAATAATATCCTAAATAAAAAATCTGTAACTTTTAAATAAATAAAAAAATTCATGTCGATTAAATATTACTATTACAAAATGTTACTATTTATTTAAAAGCTTATCTACATTTTAACGTGTAATTTTGGCTTATTTTGTTAAATCAATTAAGAACTTACTGAGAAAAATTCGAATTTATAATAAATATTTAAAAACCAGGATACTCTGTGATAATGAAAGTGAGTAATGAAAGGTTAATTCATCACGAATGTCAAAAAGGAAAATAGAAATCTGTTGCGTTAATCGTACGGATAAGTTGTTACTATTACAGCACCAGTATTTCTGTGCGATTTTAGCTCAGAACTTGAGCAATCCAAGCATCGAGTCGAGCATATTTCGCACGGAAGTATCCATATGATGTGATGACAGATAAAGCACCTGTGCGGTCCTTTCTCGTATTCCGAGTCGCTGCCGCAACACGCGCATACGAAAAGCGTATCGCCCACTACCGAGCGAATTTCGCTCGAGACTCGTGCGATTTTCACTACATATACATATAATTAGGGCATTGCTAAACAACGGAAAGGCGGCGTGGCTTAAGTCCCAGTCGCTCAGAGTCTCGAGCGAAATTCGCTCGGTAGGGGAGGATACGCTTTTCGTGTTGCGGCAACGACTCGGAATATGAGAAAGAACCACACGAGTGCTTTATGCTGTAATAGTAACGACTTATTCGTACGATTAAGTTTTCCAAAATTTCTTCGCTGTGTATGGGAATTCGCTGATTTAATGGATGACTTGTCTGATTTTTCTCAGGGCTCGGCAGACTCGAACTACTCGCAGCCGAGCTCGGATCTTTCGCTGGACGAGGAGAAGGAGAGCTTGCGACGCGAGAAGGAGAGGCAGGCCCTCAATCAACTCGAAAAAGCCAGAGTAAGTCATTGATCCTTCGTGCGCTCCAGTTTGCTCCGCTCTCACAGCTCCGTGCTCATTTTTATTTTTCTGCGCGTGTTGGATCACCGTTTATCGATCGAGTGGGTGTCTCATTATTGCCATCATATTTCCCCGGCGCGTTATAAACATCATGAATTTGCATGAGCAACGACATAGCTGGACGTGTCTGCAATTTCAAGATAGTAGCGAAAGACAAAGAAACGGGACTCGGCGAAGTGCCAATCGGACACTTCGCGAAACTTCTTCTCGCACACGTAGTCCAAGCCATGAAAATAAATCTGTGGAAAAATACGATCTATGGTTTGTACGAGTGCTACGGCTTTAAACGCGGCAGTAATGCTTAAATGCGGCAATGATGTCAGCAATTCACGTATCGACAAGTGTTTTACGAGGAACATGCACGAGACATTTTTCGAAGTATTGATATACTTTCATGGATTATTTTACTTTATTGGAGGACTGAACTTCATTCGTAAATTTTTAGCGAATCATACTAAAACAATACTCACTATTCATAAATTATTCTTTTCTTTTAATTCTTCTTTCATCTAAAATTTGATTATAAAGTATTAATGATAAAATATACCTCTTTCTTATGTTGCAACATTGTTTTATACATTTTACGTTTATAAATGTTCGAATAAAGATTTCAATCTACAAAATTATATAGCAATAGATTGTAGGATCAAATAGTAAACGCGGATGAAATTATAAAATAGCACGAACGTCAAATGCGAGGATCTGATCGACTCAGTCTTCTTCGGCTTAACGGTGAACGGATATTGATTGGCGAGAGACGACCTTCGAAGGATAGAGCTCGTCGCAATAAAAATGAAAAGCTCCCGCAATACTCTTTTATTCTTTATTGAAACGACAATGTTGTCACTAGCAAAATGCGTCCACGCATAAGCTGACAATGTGTCGATCGGCTGTGAAGCTCGTGTCGGCGGTGTGGCCGGCTTTTATTTTCCATTCCATACACGCGATATAACTAGTTATATGTGTTTATGTACACGTCGCGATATAGGAGCTGCACCGTGACCCGATAGAAAAGTCGATAACACGGGCAAGGGAACGATGATATGTAACTAAGCGCGGTGGTACGAGACGACACCGCATTTGTCGTCTGATCATAATCCGATTTCCATGACAAAATTGCGGATCAATAATTGCGGATAAATTACATATTTTTACAATATTGCTAACGTTTTGATAAAATTTATTTAAACGTTAGATGTTTAAAACTTATTATTATAACTTATTGTAACTTCTAACTGTTGTAATTTATAATTTATAATTTTAAATGTACTTAAACACGAACGTTAGATATATTATTATAGTACTGTATTGCATTGTTTGGTAAAAGATAAAAATTTAAAGATAAACAGTTTAAATCAAATTAAATTTAAAGGTAATATAAATCAACTGTCTAAAGAAATAAAAATATACGTTCTCGTTTTTATATAATTCTTTTTAATGTACATTGTAGTCGAAGCCGGTAGCATTTGCAGTGCGGACTAACGTGAGCTATGACGGATCCGTCGATGATGACTCACCTGTCCACGGCTCGGCCGTCAGCTTTGACGTCCGTGACTTTCTTCACATCAAGGTACAAGCACACGTTTTCTGTCTCGTAGATTTCCTTCTTGTACAAATTGAAAAGTTTCTTCTTCCTAATAAATCGCTTCTTTTCAGGAGAAGTACGACAACAACTGGTGGATCGGCAGGCTCGTGAAAGAGAATTGCGACGTGGGTTTCATCCCGTCACCTGTGAAGCTGGAGGCCTTGAGGTTACAGGCGAGCGCCGCGCGTGGCACGAAGGGCCTCTACTCGACGCGAGGAGGGTCTTCAGGGAACCTTGGCGAGAGTGGTATGCCCTCACGTGGTTCCACACCACCTACGCCAGGTATCCTAGCACGTCCTTCTTTCTTTCCCCCAAAAGTCACGGTGTACCCAATTCGGTGTACCTGATCGGGAACTTTCTCAGCTTGATCCACGACAGTGAATTACAGGCGGACGGATCGTTGCCACAGGCCGGTCGAAACAAAAAAATGTGACGAATAACACTCGCTTGAGATCCTAAGTATCCCACTATTTGAGACATACAAACACCAGCTTCGAAATGCTTATATCGCCCCGAGAAGTTTAGAACGAAGCAACTTTTGTGTAGTTCGCAAGTGAATAAAACTGCATGCGCGCAAATAACATTAGTTTAATATCGTAAGACATTCTATAGAACGTAGAGAACTTAACGTTATTGTTTAACAAGAAATTTAACAAGACTATACCTAAAGTGATTAGAATTTGTTTTCTTATTCCTTGCGGTTTACACAGAGTTATGAGCTTCACCATCTTTGCTCTCTCGCGAAAAGAAATTGCTCACTACTGTGCTCTCGCTTCACACGCCCTATTAGTTTTCATTTCATTGCTAAAGTCATCGGGTAAGTCACCGTATTCGTGCAACTCATCAACACACATGCGACTCTTAGTACTGCAGTAGCTAGCTGCTGATCTCTGATAGCCGCTGCTATAAGCAGAGATACACAAGCATAAATTAGCGAATTATATCTAGGCTGCATCATAGTTAAGTGCTTCTTAATAGCTTCTTTGAGAGAAAGAGGGACTCGTCGATCGCACGACGTACAGATGAGACTTCGAGTAACCCCGAAACGTATTCTTTCGATAGGTGACGACAGCGATAGCGTCGGGAACGTGCGACCCGGCAAGGCGACCCTGACGACCCCACCCGCTAAGGAGAAACGGAAGAACTTCTTCAAGAAGCCGGTAAACGCTTAGCGAGCCGCGCTATTGCGAATATCTAAACGCATCACGCACAGCTTATCACTTTTTGAGCTTTTACACTTGGATTAGTAGGCGCCGTACGCCCACTGAACTGGCGTGATGCTCAATGATGTCATGCATAATAATAGATGTCACACTGGGATGATAAAAAAAAAATGTCTGACAAGTCTAGAATTGTTTGCGACGATATTGATTATTGCTCACGGTTTATTTAATACTCTTCCTTACAATTCAGATGATAGCTGTGTCCAATAGCATGATGCATTTTTCTCACGCTAGTTAGACGTACAGACAATTCCTATTAAATGTTTCTATCTAATATATGACCTTGCGACTCTAGGCTCTGTCCATGTCAAAGTAATTTTCCTAGCAATATTGTTTTATAATATTTTCAAATCAATATTTTATTAACAAAAATGTTTAGATAAAATAAGAAACATAAAATTTTGCATAAAATCGTAAAGAGAGTCTGCGATAATATTGAGTTTTGTTGGTGAGTAAATAAATTTATATGGACATGGTCTAAGATGCTAAAATTTACCAGTCGACTCCAAATAAATTTTTCTTAGACTAACACGATTCTTTTTCCTGCACGGATATAAATAGAATTAATGTCTCTAAATGTGCACTTTTGTAATACATAATATATGTTTTTGCTTTTATTACTTACTTTCAGTTCTAAAAATATTAATGTGAAATAAAAATTTTCAATGTGATTAAAATTTTTACGACGTTTTAGATCAATTATGTGCCATGTCAAATATTTTATTATGTGGATTTATTATTAGTGAATTAAATAGTTTTTTAATTTCCACAACTCCACAAATAGTTTGAGGAATCTACATATTTTACTTGATTTGAAACTTTTTGCAACAAAAATATATTATCTGTAATGTTAAATGTACCCAATAAGGAGAAACGACTGGTAAATATTTTTATTATTTTAACACACTGTTGATCACTCTTTCTCACCGTCACGACGCGTATAGCGTTCGACCAGTGATTATTCCTACCCGGGGCGTGTCGCGGCGAAAATCATTCACCACCATAAGGTAGAATATAGCTGAAACGATTAGTCCATAGGAGGCCGTTAATACCTTAGATACCGTAGTTACTAACATGCTGCTTGGCCAAAGTACCTTCGGTGCTCGAAGAGGATGTCCCGTGGGCGTTCGCACGTTCAGGGAAGGACTTTGGCCGTGCAGGAGGTCGCATGTGTCAAGTCGACGTGGCCATTAACTGATTTCAATGTTTCAATGTTGCATACCGTGCTCACGCAGTCCTACGTAAGTGAGACTATCCTGGGGCCGATATTGGCGAACGGGCCTCGTCTCGGTTGGCCGAACTGATCGTTTGCTCGGATTTTCAGGAGACGACGACTCCCTACGACGTGGTACCTTCCATGAGACCCGTGGTGCTGGTCGGGCCGTCGCTCAAGGGTTACCAAGTGACGGATATGATGCAGAAGGCACTCTTCGATTTTCTCAAACATCGCTTCGAAGGCAGGTCTGTCGGGACTGTTTAGATATCGTCTCACCTCTGTATGGTCTGACCTCTTTTTATTACTAACAAAGAAAAACGGAGCTATTAGTTCTAAGCTCAAGCTGACTTTCTTTCTCGTACTAACAAGGAAGTACGGACGCTGCCATTAATTCTTTTCACGTGCGCGCTCTCATAGCTAAACCTGGTTTGACCCACAGTATATTACTGTCACAATATGCTACACGCGCTAACAAATGTCGTGACAAGATTTTTTAATACTTAAATTTATTATTTAACATTAAACTTAATATTTAATATTAAGGTATTTAATATTATTTAATATTAAGTTTAATATGTAAACTTATTATGTAATAACTTATATGTTTATATTATTAATTTCATAAAAAATTATTTATCATTACAGAATTATCATCACAAGGGTAATGGCAGATATATCGTTAGCAAAGAGATCCTTACTGAACAATCCAACTAAAAGAGCGATCATGGAACGATCGACCAGTAGGAGCAGTTGTTTAGCGGAAGTTCAGCAAGAGATCGAGAGGATTTTCGAACTTGCTAGAACTCTTCAGGTTTGTAAAAAAAAAATATTTCAATTTAAAGTTTCTAACATTTTTTTATATTTTCTCATTTAAATATTCATTTTATTATTGCAAATTCATTTTCCACGAATAATTTAAACACAACAAATTAATTTGTGTCGAATAAATTAATATGCATTTTCAGCTAGTTGTTTTGGATTGCGATACCATAAATCATCCGTCGCAATTGGCGAAGACCAGCTTGGCGCCCACTATCGTTTACTTGAAGATTTCTTCGCCGAAGGTTCTGCAAAGGCTGATTAAGACCCGAGGAAAGTCACAGATACGTCACCTTAACGTACAAATGGTGGCCGCGGAAAAACTGGCACAATGTCCGCCAGAAATGTTCGATGTCATCCTGGATGAGAATCAATTAGAGGAGGCATGCGAACACGTGGCCGAGTACCTGGAAGCTTACTGGAGGGCGACGCATCCGCCTGACTTTTCTACGGTGCCGCGCGCCGTGCCTGCACCCGATGCACCAGCGGATACGTATCCGCAACGCGTGCCATCAGGTATCACGATTTGTTTCGATAAATCGACCATCATTAATTTATAAACATTTATAAGCGTTTAAAAATTCTTAGATTTGCAGATCTATATATTCCCAACTAAATGTGAGACATTAGTTTCAAATTAATTTACGACGGATAGATCTGCGTCGCAAGAGCCAGAAATATTATATTTGCATGTCGAGGAAATTATGTCAAATACAGAGAATTCCAAATCGGTCAAGGACGTTTTCGTCTCGCACGAACAATAATGGAATTCGGGACAATAGAGAGATTTTAATAGCACGGGTGGAATATCAGTATTCTCGGGAGCCAATATTTCGGTCATTCGCTAATGGTTTTGTGGAAAGCGTCCAAAACCATTGGAAGACTGAAGAGACAATGTAAAACCGACGATGATTTACTATGATCTATTACCTTTGGCAGCTACATCGTTGTGCAC
>VBVR01000700.1:0-31867 GCA_011638315.1 Tetramorium parvispinum | reverse complement strand
TTAATAAAACTTTGCACATTTGTAGAACTATGAAAAATATTTGATACATATTTTTTTCTATCGGTCAAGGTTCGCTCTGAAGGGTGAAAACTATCTTTTAAAGTAATGGATAATAGATTTTAAAGTAAATAGGATAATAGATTTTATATATCAAATGGAACAAGTTGAGAGTTTTAAAAAGTAAAATGCTTATAGAGGGTTTTTGGGGTCGCTGAAATTTGATGTCAAAAGTAGGAAATCCATAATGGCGGTCCGAATATGGCAGCTACATACGTTAAAGAGACATTGCTTCCTACGCATTCTTGTTGTTCACCGAATATTAATCCTTGGCTGATAAAAAAATACGTATCAAATATTTTTCATAGTTCTACAAATATGCAAAGTTTCATTAAACTCGGTGAGTGACACTTTCGTAGGTTTACTTGTAAATATATTTCAAGAAAATTATTTTGAGAGATTATTAACACGCATTTAAATATCTCGTAATATTTAATACAGTATAATCCGTCCATATATTTCACATATTTTGATATGCCCTTCTTCAATATCCTGATTCTCGCTCGTGCTTTCTAAATGCCTCCCCTTCAGAAATCTAACAGGACTCAATTTTGCCACTAACATTCGACATTTTCTTCTTGTCCTATCAGGTGCCTCTCATGAGCCTTACTATCATCGAAGAGGTAACCCAATATTTTCCTTAAGCATTTTTGCATCATGTTCCTTATTTTTCTAAGCATTTTATCATATTCCTTATTTTTGTCTTCATTTAGCATACACAGTTTGCTAACTGCACGTCGACGTCGCATGAAATCGTTTTAGAAAATAGGATCCCTTTCGAAGACCCGCTAGAAACAATTAGTTAGTATAGTTTGAGTATTATTCTGCACAGTATATTATTGATATTATACTTATTTACGAGTTTCAATTTTATAGCATGGCATTAAACTTTAATGTACAAAGTAGAGCAATTTCACGATTTATATATCAACATACCAGTACATTACGTTCTGTTTTCGAATGATAATAATTTTACAAAATTATGTTTTTTATTAATGTTTTTATATACATAATTTTTTTTAATTATATGGGATTAATATTTATTACGTAATAATGCAATTTAAATGTCAAGCACTTGCACATTCTCTATAGATAATTATATGTATAATGCTATAGAATTTTTTATGCACGTACATTACATGTATTTTGATGTTACGTGTATTTTATTTACACACTATATACCTATAAATATATATATACTATTTGATGATCTTTATAAAAATCTATGTTTATCGATTAGGATATGATCTAGCAGTCTTCTAACTTCGTACTCTATTCCACTTATCCGCCAAAGAGGCAATGCTGTTGACTAAAATTCTCTCTGCATCTATAACCGTTTATCATCGAATCAATATCATCTTATCCTGACGTTATATTTCTTTTCAGCGGCAATGTACGGATCGAACGTACGGGTCGATATGAACTTGTACCCAGTGCAGTAAGACCGAGGCGCGTTTATCTCCTCCGTTAGTTGCGGATAAAATTCTACATTTCGTTTTTATTTGTGTAATCGCTTCCCCAAATCTTTTCGTACAGTCAGCAGAAACTTTCCTTCCTCATACTTGATGTATTTAATCATTAAACACGCTTATTTTATTTAATTGCAACTTAATTCGTGCACATTGCGCTATTTATCATCGATCACGAGTGGATTTCTTTTATTAAAATTAATTTTAATTAAAATATTTGAAAAGAAAGAGAGAGAATATTTTCGATAATTTCATAATATCTGAAAATGTTTTATTCTTTTAATTTTGCATAAATAGAGAAATTTATAAGTATAATAGACTTTTTAAAGTCTGAATGAAGTTTTTATGTTTGTTTTTCTACAAATTATTAAATGATGGAATCTACTGACTTTTTCGAATATTAAGTATTTACACTTCATTCTTTGTACGCAAATCAAGAGTTCGAAAAAAATTTTTTAAATCCACGTGTGTTTTCAAACTATGCCGAATTAACGCCAAAGCTATTACGCGATTGCACGAGACAAAAAATCCGATAAAAGCTATGTCTGATTTTATTTCTTTCCTTCACAAACATCTATCGTCGTCAATTTCTAAACTCTCTACCGCCGCAATGCGGTTTGATTCAGCGTAAGAAAAAGAGTTTTATCTACGAAAATGCCGCGAGGGCACGCACAAATTATCGGCTTTGTTCTCATCAGTAACGAGCTCTGACTCCGATGTTCTCTTTGTTTACGTGTAAAAGTGGAGGCGGTGGCTGCCACGGGAGTCATCCGAAAACACAGCAACTAGCGACTTGGTCGCGGTGACCAAGAGACCAAGACGAAACAATCGAGTTAAGAAGACCCGAGCGCGGGACATGGCTGTCATTGTGCGGCCGTTTCTACTTCCTGCTTCATCGCGGATGCAATTTTATGCGGCATAAACCGGCCGAATTGTACACTTCGTAATCTACGCACCGTGAATATTTAATTCCGGGTGTGGATGATTGAAAGAATTAGAGAGACTGTGTAATAGGGATACCTTTGTAAAGGGCGCGTAGTAAGTACAGATGGGTTTGGTGCATGGGCCCGGAAACACGGAACCGACCCGATTTTATTTCTCTCGAGCAGAGAAAATGATTTATGTTTCCCTATTATTTTATGTGGTGAAGTAACTAAGATTCGCCATAGAGAGCAATCAAAGACTTTTTAAAGTGTAAGACTTTAATGTAAATTATAATTCAACTCTTATTCTGTATCTGTTGTATTTAAAAGTTTATTGCAAAGATATAATCTTATAAATTTAAAACTGTATCTAATTAGTTTTTAACTTTAATTAAACTTTAACTTACTTTTAATATTTTTTAAATTTTACTATACATTTACATTTATTTACCAAGAATTATAATTACATGCTTTTGCATACCAATGTTATAATTACGAACAATTTGATTTGCATTTGCGACCTTTTGTAATATTATAATTATTAATTTTAAACATTATTATTGTTATAGAAGTTATTTGGTTGCTACTATATTAGCGCAATTACGCCACTATTATCCACTTTATTTTTTGCTCCTATTCCAATGGAATTTTATTTTGGCTAAACTTCTAGTCACATGTTTTCCATTTAATTGCAAGTCGTTCAATGTTTCTTTTTTAAAATTAATATTATGTACTATTGTTTATAGTAAGTTTATTATAAATAAGTTTATTATAAATAATTAATAAAATTTTATAAATTACAAATTTTCCATATGTTAAGAATGTTATTTAGTAATATTATTTATTATAATCTTAAGTTTATTTTAAATCTCTTTGTATAAAATCTGATTTCGACATATCTAAGCTTCTCTATAAAAATGATTGATATCTTTATTAATATTCGTCATTCTTTATGTCAAACTTTATAACGTGTCACAATTAGAAGTCTAGCCTATTTGTTTTATTTGATATGTTTCGCAAGCCCTTCACCAACCCCTCTCACACATAGAATAGGACTATAGAATAGAGATTATCTAACGTTAGCGAGAGAGATTAACGACGCAGCGTAAGTCGAGAGGACAGAAGTTATGAAGGGTTTCTTTATCTTCGTCGTAGATCGTACGCGATCTATATCGTCTCACATAATTTATGTCCGGGATTCCATCAATGTGTCGATGACTACACGAGTACATTCTTCTACTTCTCGATTTCTGCGCACCTGCGCAACGATAGTTCGAACGTCGGAGTCTTTGCGCCGTATCTTCTTTTTTATTTAATCTTTTTTTTGCTTAGAGCTTGCATGGATTAAGTAGCATGAGATGTTGGAATGATTTGGCTGGAATGATCTGATTCATCCCTATTGCTCACAACAATAATTATCCAAGACCCAAGTGACGTTCGTTTTTTCGTAGGATAGAGTTTGAGTGATGTTGTTACAAATATAGATAGTTTCTTTGAAGTGGATTTGTCATTTTACAACTGATAATTTCTTAAATACAATTCCATTTTAGTGAAAAAAATTAAAAGTAAAAATAAAAAAATTTGTTATACAATTCAGTTCTCTAGTACTTCAGTAAAGCATATAAATATTTATGGTGGATTTAATTTACCTTTTTAACTTAAAATCCGCATCAGCGATGGATTACATGAATTGTTATTAATAATTGGATTTATTCTTGAAAAAAAAAACATAAAGATATAAAGTTTGCGAAAATCACCAAGTCGCTTGAGCAAGACGTGTGGGTGTCCTTTTGTAAATATAAAAATCTAATCTTTCTCCGTCTCTAATCCCAGGTGCCAGAGATGTCAGCGACGGTACGACGAGAAGATCGCGGCTGGAGCGGATGGATCGCGATCGAAGCGATCGCATGGATCACGACTACGGCGAAGAGGAGCACGGCGTCGATTACGGTAGTGCCTCGAGACGTCGCCAGCAGCAGGACTCGCGTGCTCTTAATGCTATTTAGGAGCTGGGGCCCCGGGGCCTGTCGCTTCAGCGCTGTCCCCACCTGCGCACCACCGCCCTTTAGCGGGCTCGCCTCCCGGTAACGCTACCGAACGCTAGGAAGTGCGCAACGCTACCTCGCGATAAGATCGCTGCGCTCTGTTAGTGGGGCTGTTTCCTGTCGCGCTACTTTATGCTAAGAAAGACAAGAAGAATACAGAAATCCAGATCGGCTGACAGCACACGCCACCAACGAATCTAAAAAAAAAAAGATGCTACCATATATCGATTCTATCCGGACGCACCTCGACGACGATCTCGCAACCGTCGACGAATTCATCTCCGCGTACTTACTCCACCGAGAAACCTCGCTGTATCGATACACTACCTGTCGCCAGCAGCGTGCATGTTAATTCCCGGAAAACGTTTTACGCTTGCATCTTTATTCGCACTACCTGCAAGGAAAAGTACAAGTTGCAACGCAACATTTTATTGCTGTTTTTTTTTTATTTAGAGACTCAGTTGCAACGAAACTCTGCTGGAAAATTTTTTTTTCTCATGCTCTATACATGCATCCTTATCTTCCGAAAGCTCATCTGTAATAATACGTCACTATATTGTACGCTGCTATTATTCCTTTTTACTCTACTGGATACTTCAATAACATTCGTGATCAACTTAATTGTATAATTATACTTTATTAATAATGGATCAACAAAGATAGTTTTGACCGTAAAATATTGAAACCTGTTCTTCTCTTATTCTTCTTCTTCTTCTTCTTCTTCTTCTTCTTCTAATATGCTACTGATAACCAGTAGCGTGCACGTATGGTTATCAAGATCTCTTTATTCCGCTAAATCTAAATCGCTTATTGTCGGACTGCAAAGAATCGAAAACGGAAACGCTGTTCTTGGATGTTGCTGGATGAATTTCATTAGCACATTACAAATTCCACAATTCGCACACGTTATCTATGTATAGAAACATATCTTCATCTTCGTACATTGCGTCTTCGCCAATTGATGCCCCAATTAATATCACGAACGCGTATCACTCTGACGATGTCATCGAGAATTGTGCTACTCATTGATCATACATCAATTACCGAACTATTCCCACGCACAAATATCATCGAGATGTACTTATCTGATGACGTATGCTTAAGAGCTCTGCTGTGTTATGTAGAGGGAACATGTCAACCCCCCCCCTCCTCCGCTCATTATAACGATTAAGCGTACTATGCCAAACGTATCAATTGCTCACCGTAATAATTGCTGGCCATGACAAAATGCACGCATCGTTTCGAGATGCACGTTACATGACATCTTTTATGCTACTTTATACAAAAGAAGATAATGCTGTGGTATAATCCTGTAAACGAAAATATACACACTTGACTCCTCGTTAAATACGCTACTCAAAGTCGTTCATATATTCAATCAAATCGACACTGTGCATTTTTCACGTGAAGTATTGCAAAACTTACTCTCGAACCTTTTTCGAAAGTCTCACATACAATTAGTGAAGAAACAACTCGAAAAATTATCTCAACAACTTCAATCTCATTTTCATAATTTCTGCATAATTTAAAATCATTTTTAACCAAATAACTTTTTAGAAATTTGTAGAAATGAATTCCAATCGATTATTGTTAATCGAAAATCTTCGTGCTCACACATACACGCATTCTACACATCTATATCTTCGATAGACTCTATGAACACGAATTATTTGCCAAACTAAAATTATTGTAATAAGGATTTCTTTTAATATTTACGTGCGATTTTCCAATTAACGAATTCTTATTTTAGCGAATGCGATAATTAAGGGTTCGAGCGTAATTAAACAAACAATTATTCTAACAGGAATTCTAGCCGATTCGAAATAATCTTCCGGTGTCCTTGTCCATCACAGTATATATATATATATATGTATATATACGCAGGACAAATTCTCCATTCGCGGAATCAGCTCAACGACACTAGTAGACGCGCGAGACAATCGCGTGGGACGAGGAGACCAAGATAGAAAGTGCACTCGAAACAGAGTGAAAAGAGCCCTGGGGCCTTAAATCCCTGCACCGACTTCTCCTGGGCCCCAAAAACCAATGTCTTTATGTCGAATCGGCGATCGGCGATCGACGCGGTGTATTTCTTATGATCAAGAATAGTTGATATCTATGAAGCAGAGATTTGATTTCTCTCATAGAATTTAATTGTAGGAAATGATAATGACCATTATATATATAATTCCAATTAAGGAAAATTAATTAACTAGAGAAACGACCTATGATCAGTTGGACAACTAATTTTACTAACAGCTTAATCAGCTAATAATCACGACAAAGGAGCTTTAATAAAATTTCGCAGCTGATCATAGATATTTTAATTTGATCGTCGATCGTGATAGCCAATATAGTCGTAATTTTACGATCGCTGAAGAGCAATTCGTAATGGACACAAGCTCGGCAATCTCGAATTTGATCGTAGAAACCGAAACCCCCCTCGTCGATCGCGACGTCGGACGTAGCTGAAGCGATTTTAATGATCGACGTAGTGATACTTGCCATCGATCACGTAATTAAATTAGACAAACTAACGTAGAAACGAGACGTTTTGGAGAAGTTTTTCATTTGTCGTCTCACGAGACGATAATATGGCTCGAAATTAGAAAATATTGATATGTTGAATCCTATGAAAGTTTTCGATTTTGGTCAAGCGCGACAACGACTTAACGCGCCGCAATATGATGCGTTTGTACGTTTTGTTGAAGCTATGCAAATGTGTACGTGATACACACGTACATTGCACATAAGAGAAAACATTTTGTGTACATAGTATACATATATACATACAAATTGTACACACAATTGACAATTCCATTTATATAACTCGATAAATTTTATTGAGATAAAAGAAGATTAAATAAGATGTTCAGCAGTGTGAATAAAAACTATTTGGCTTTTCTATGGATAATTATAGACTGAAATTATAAGCATAATTTAAAATATTATAGTATAATTATATTTTTCAATGTACACGTTATATATCTCTCTCGCTACTGTCAGTTTGATTTAATTTAATTCCATTTGGTTCGTGAAACGTTTACTTTTTCAACATTTAATTGAGACAATTTTAAAAATTCTTTTATATGAATAAATACCACATATTTTTATTCACATTTCGCAACGGCGTTATGTAAATATTGTAAGAAGTCTTTAATGAGTGCCGTTCACGTTTTCACTCCCGCAGCATAGACATGCTGTAAATCGGCATTAGCTAAAAAATACTGGTAATTAAATTTTTAATTTATTTTTACGCTAAAAACATAATGAATATTTATTAACGTCACGAGAAGCTCCTAGTACACAATATTGCTCATAGCGGATATCTCATCGATTCCAATGCGTGGAGCGATCTAATCGACTGTGGTAAAATAATAGAAAAAGATCCAATCGTATTGATCCATTCACACACATACGCGAAATATTTCTCGTCTAGAACGATACGATTATCTTACATTTCCAAAGAAATAAAAATAACTCGACGCAAATGAAACGTACGAACATCTTAAGGCGTTCTCGCAGCCAAAGTAGCTCGGAATAGATCACGGCCATCGGCATAAATCATTACTTAGGGTAATTAATCAGGAACTTTTCCTATATATTATTACGCGGTAGTGCGTGCAAATACCGCATTTTTTATTAGCGGTATCCTACATTGTGTATATTGCTGTATAAATTAGCAGAAACTAAGCACGGGTAATCTTGGATTGGTTTTCAGTATGTTTTCTCGAGAATCGCGTAACGATTAGCTCTTTTTTTTGTGCGAGGTAAAAAGTATGCAATCGTATCTGATGTTAAAATATTACTTATATACGCTTGTTTTACTCTAGTTGCCACAATTTAGATGGCATAAGTAAATTTGATAAATTTTTTGCGATTGATGCATTTATGAAAATGTCGAATTGTAATTTGAATAGATTACTTGGTTTGTTTGGTTGTTTGCTATTTAAAAGTTAGATAGGTATATATAATCGGTAAAGAATGTAATGTTTGAAAACTGACTTTCATGGTTTAATAATAGTATATGACATATTTTCTTAAACGGTATCAATTTCTTGCATATTTTTTTATCGTATAAGTAAAATTTTTTAAAAGAAAAAAGTATAGTAAGAAACTTTCAAAATCTTTCATATAAATTTGATAGAAATTTATTCTTATTATAGAGAGAGAAGGGGAGTATTAAAAAGAGTATTAGAACATGACTGAACAATTCAGGACATTATTTCGCAAATTATTAATGCAAGACATTTAATTTTGTCTAGATATTGTATTACGTGACATCTTGTTGCAGTTGATGATTGGTACCAATTAAGAACACACGTCTATTGGAGAAAATAAATCGCAAAACATGATTGATTTGCGAATGTGCTACGATCATGTGCTATGTTCGTTTGTCTTTTTTAATACTTAAATCTTAGATAAGTACGTATTTATATTTATACGGATATCCGCCTCTCTGAAGCATCTCGAAGCTTCGCATGAGATTTGGTGCCGACGCGATTTATCGCGCCAATATCGCTTATCAGTGTTGAGGATGTAAATTTTATCTTAGGGAGAAATTTTGTAAAAAGAGTTATAGATATCTAACGTCGCGCGCGCGTTTGAATAAGGAAGTCGAGAGCAGCGCAAGTTCCGATTCTTTAACAAACAATCGAAATACAAAATCATCGCTGAATCTTCTCGATGTGAAATTTTCGTAACACATTTCAACGCTATTTCGAGACGAATTCGAACGCAATACATTTCGAGACGATTAATCACGAAATCCTTTCGCAGATTTGTACATATTAGATAAATACATTTCGTCATGATCGCTGTGAATCTATATAAAAAATTCAGGCTGTTTTTTTGCTTCCGTATAACAGGTTCATTTCTCATGTCAAATGAGATCATCCCGAAGAAATGTGAATATAGTAACGAGTATTCTCGATGTAAAGAAATCCGCAAATTAATCTTCAAATGTGCTATTAGTGAAGGTGTGGTTTAATGAGTAGGGAAACTTTCAGATATTTACACTTGTTCTATAATTAATATAATATTAAATATATTATTTATTTATTATTAAAAATTGACGATTATGTTTTTAATAATTTTAGCGTATTTTTATCTCCAGTTCTTTTACTGTTGCACGGGTTTATAAGTTAATATAAGATATAATTTTATAGAGATTAAATTTAAAACACATATTAATTAGAATATGTTTTACATTCTTTGTAAAAACTTAATATTAATTTATATATATAATAGATAATTTATGTATTATAGTAAAATTCTGTAAAATAAAGCGGTTTTCTGCGGATCGAGAATATCGCTCGATTAATTCTGCTTGTTTGTGGACTGCAGGTCCGAGCAAAGCCGTAAACTATAGTTATAGTTGTGCAAGGTGTAATATCTTATAGATATTTTTTAATTGTCAAGATGGAAATTTTTATAATATTTTGTAACTCCTCAGAATATAAGCAGCGATGAAAATTCACACCATGGATATATTGACTCATATACGTACACACACACGCATCTACATATACGGAAACGTTCCTCTAGAGGATGTGCATCTGCGGCAAAAGTATAAAGTATTTGGTTTCATTTTAAGACTTTAGCGGCTTCGATTCATCCATTACTTTCCTCCTCATCGTTAATAATATTTCATCTATATAGCGCTCAAGTAGCGCTGAGAATTCAGTATGTAGCTTGATGGAAGCGATTCTAAAAATACGTACGTACATCCTTCGAACACAAGTGCTTAGATCGACGCTCGTAGTTTCCGCGTGTAACTACATTGACTCAAAACCTCGTTGGAACGAAAAATCGCGTCGTCGAATTTTGAAACGAACAGAATTCTTCGTAGAATAATATAAATAAAATTGTTTAATCGCTGTCTCTGTGCAATTGCATTTGTATATGCAAAATGAATTTAGAATATCTTTTATTTTGCGGTACTTTGAACGAAAAGATTTTAGATTAATTTACGAACGCATCGTGCGCACAAATTATTCAAAGAGTGTAGCCTTTACATTTGAAACTAATTTTTTTTCGAGATTCGGCGATTCGATCGAATTGACTTGTACAGAGTGCATTTACGTATAAAGAGCCCCGTTATCTAGGCGTTATGTTAGATAAGAAGCTTTGACTAATCGAGGATGATCATAGGCGAGGCGAAACACTGAAAGTCGAATTGGGAACATACGAATTTTCTGAAGACTAAAATGATTCTACGAGTATCGACGTTAGATGAAAGAGACGAAGGCTGGAATACGAGGATGAATCTTCGATATTGTACTTGTTGTACACTAATTGTGCACGTATAGGGCGCGAACTGACCTGATAATTGCGTGGGATAATTTTGATTTGTTGGTTCGCACTGTGTGCATGTAGTAATAATTATTATCGCTTAGTTAGTTAATTAACGGCATCGCATCATGATCGACGAGTGACTCCTAATCACTCTGGCATCGATCGATGCGTCCGCTCGCAATGTTACGGATCCAAATATTTATTTGTTGAGAGGAAACGAGAGTTTAACGATTGATTGATGCTACTTGATTGTATCGATATAATTAAAACGATGACTGCTTGTACGACTAAGTATTTTGTCGCACCGTGTGCACGCGGATTTGTAGGACGATGGGATTAAGAGATTCACTTCTAACTTCGAATACAATCAGAAGTCGAAGGTCTCGGAACTGTTTGCGGATGTAATTTGACTTTATACAACGTACGCAGGGATGTGTAAAGTTTTAATGGATTCATCGTGGCGGAGTCGTCGACGACGGTCACTTTGATTGTCGTAACGATGGATTGCGGGAACGATCGAGAGACCTCTTCGGGACGACAAAACGATTTCTGTTGGTAGATTACGCGCTAGAATAACTCTTGGATGCTTACTTGAATTATTTGATTAATCTATAGCGCGTGTTTGTAAAGTAATTCTAGTAGCAATCACAATTGGCGGTGATGAAATAAGATTTCCATTATACCCGACTGCGAATTCTTAAGTATATTTGAAGATAGGATATAATTTGTAATTGCGGTAAATATTGTGGACTTTTATTGATAGCACTTTGTAGAGCTCATAATGCTGCTTAACGCGCCGAGTCGTCGATGACGATTTCCCTCGTTCGTCCCATCGACGTGTTCACTGAATGTAACCCCATATGGTTGGAAGGTCCAAATGAGGATTGAGCACGGGCCTTAGGTACCCTCGCGAGTGAAGATGACGCGAGGGAAACGTTCGGCCAATGCAAATCCCCTCCAGTATGCTTAAAATACTGCGAAATGCCTGTCCTTGTATCGAGGCTTACGGCATAATATTGTTGACGGTATAATGTGGTTTCGAAAGTATATCTATATAGCGAAAAGAGGAAATGGCGGTGTAAGACTGCTACGGCGTTATGTATCGGCCCGAATCGCGATGTGCTTTTCGACTCTTAAATAAATATAAATTAAGATAATAAATTTGATTATAAGCCATTGATAATTCAAAATTGTATAATTCTAATTAACGTATTACAAGGAATATTCTACGTTTAGATATTATTGCGTTGTGTAACCTTCTACGAATACGTAAAAATGCTTTTATAGCTTTTTTATAAATCTATGTCGTTAATTAGTAGTCATTTGAAATAGAAAGAGGTTTCTAAATAAATATTGGTAGGCGCCAATAATTATAGCTTCCTCAGAGATACTATTGTACGTATTGTCGAAGAGTTCAAACTTCTCGCGCATGTATCGCGAGGGACGATATCGTGAATTCGGGCCGACTAGCGTTTGTACGAGGATTAGATGCAATTCTGTCGCGTGTGTAGGAATCGTGTCAAAGGAATGATAAACTTCGTGCACGCGCGAGCGTCCTCGATAATTCCCTTTCGTGGCTGGTTCGTCGGATCAAAGATTTTCTCTGTATATTATCTATATTATTGTCACACAAATGCGCGATCAGTGTCGCCCACTGATAAAACACGCAGATGTTTCAGCACGTGGCAGAATGCTCCACGTGATCCACCCGCGATCCATCCGTTTTCCTTGAGAGAAGAACTTTATTTCACTATTGTTGCACCGATAATGAAGAAAGCGAGAGAAAGAGAGAATGAGAGTGAGAGAGAAAAAGAGAGATAAAATATTTGTAAGCTATTGCGTTGGATTGTGTCAATCACATTAATATTATTCGATTGTACATCTAATTGTTATGATCGAAAGATGGATGCAAAGTGGATCAAGAAAAGAAGAGAGAGCGAGAGAATATGCATGCGTGCTTGAGCGAGCGAACGAGCAAATGAGAGAATACGGCTTGCGTATAATGCGTGCAGTTGTTCGGAGACGGAATTGAGACGTCTAATTAACGAGATATTGTAAATTGTTCTATAGCAAATGAAAAAAAAGCGCTACGGCCGTTGCAACGCGCTCCTCGAGAGTCCCCGAGTAAACGCAGCCCAGCATCCTTCTTCCCGCTGAAACATCCAACTGTAAACTGTAAATCCCCGTGAGCGAGCGGAAATTCATCGAACGTTTCGGTAACTTTCGAGGGACGAGCTGCTCTGATCGTTTCGATGTTGATATGTCAATGCTGTGATGTTATCCTTTGAAATTAAACAAGAAAGGAGTATATTCCCAGCCCCCTGACACGCCCCACCTACTTACCGATCCCTCTCCCCTTATCCCCCAGAAAGATCCTGCAACAGGATGAACCGTGAGATACCAAATATTTCTATTATTGTAATTCCGCATAGCCCTTAAAATAGCTAGATTTTAATCGTATTTAATGTAAAGATTATTATTGTTACATCTCAGTGATTCTTTCCTTCGCCAGTGATGTCTTGGAGAGACGAAAAGCGAAAATAGGAATGAGGAACGTGCGAAGAAGTACATTTTTATAATGTCGTCGTGGCGAACGGCCGATCGATTCTCTCCCGCATGTCACTGGTACCCGAATTCCTACATTTGTCGCATTTGTAAATAAAAATTTTTATCATCATATGACATCGGGACTCGTTGTATTCCCCCTCAAACTATATCATCCCCGATCAATCGAAAAATATTTTAATTTTATATTCAACAAACACGTGCGAAAAATAATAGAAATATTGAATGCAACAATAGATTAAAACTTTCACTGAGAAAGAAAATGGAATAATTGTTTATCATGTATTCTAATTAGAGTGCTAAAGCTTGTGAGATTTCATCGTGAGCCTAGATTATTATTTACGTATACAATTACTTTCATGTGCGCTGCCGCTAATTTAGATTAATTGGAATCTTTCTATTTTTTTATCGTCAACAATAGTACATTTCAGATTAGTAAAATGGCTCATTGTGAAATTTCATAAACTTATATACTATATAATACTCTAGTTATAATCGTATATTCAGGCGAAATAAAAACATAGAGACTGACTTAGGACACATGAATCATTATTCGATATTCTCTTCTTTAAAATATAAACGGACAATACAAAAAGATATTTACATTTTACGTAGGTACATTAATTCGACACGTAAGTGTGACATGAAATCATGCTCCATCGACACACATTGCTATATACGCTGATGACATACACATCAAAGATTCTTGTAGATAAATGCACATTCGGCTGCCGTATTCGACACACGCGTGTGTTAGTCTATACTTTTATATGCGTATCATACCGAGAAATTCTTTGGTAATAAAACATTAAACGCACTGCCGTGAAAAATATATAGCTTGATTTTCATTCGTTTCCATCGTATGAAAACAAGGAAGTCATATGAATCACCGTTATCGCGAAAAATTTCGTGCAATTTCAGGTGTCGTTTCAATGCGATAAGATTGTTTGCCTTTGCGATAGCAAAAGAAATATGTTTACGATCGTAACCATCGATACCAACTTGTCTGACGTTCTATAAATTACATTTCTGTAATCACAAGTGATTGCAAGAGGTACGATGAGTATGTACTTACGTACATTATTGAAAGTGGTTATTATCATTTCTCACGGTAATTCTAATCGATACGATAACGGCGAGTATTACTTAAACATCTTCCGCCTATAGCATTTACATGTAGGAAATATACGTCCGGTATTCCGATTCTAACCGGATTGCACAAAATTTTGAACAGGTGAATTTGTTAATAATTTAAAACCTGTTTAAACAAACTTAAACTAAAGGCCTTTTACATATTTTTTACATTATATAAATAAATAATATTTCTGTCCTTATTAATCATTTCTTGCATGTCTTAAATCGCTCCACGCAAGCGAATCTTATTTTCGATCACGTTTTTATTGAAATGATCTATCGACTAATGTTATAGAAAATATAAAACAATTTATTATGAAGGCATCGACTTGATATTTCTTTTTTCAAGAAGAAATATTTATAAAAATAATCGAAATCTTATGTCAGGATTGATACACTCTACACATTTTTATGAATACAGGACATATTATTTTTATATGTATATATAACGCCGAAATTTCTCGACCAGCAGGGAAAAATTTCACGGGGGCCGGATCCGGCCTATGGGCCGGCGGTCGACGACCCCTAGTATACACATGTACAAAAGAAATTCTCAGGAAATTCTTATCCACGTGGAGAAACGACCGATCGCGCCTTCGTTAATTAATTTAACATTGCATATTTGCACTTTGCGACCTCGCGTTCGTTCCCAACCAACGCAGAATGCCAGCGAGATTCCTGCATTATAACTGGATTTTTACAATATTGCTGCAATCTTGCTACAATACCCTGTGTCGACCGGGTGTTCACAGATGCCGAACCATCGGACGCAACTCCGCGCGAGTTCACGGATGCACGAGTCCAAACACGGCCGGCATACGGCACACGAGCGTGCGTGATTTCACGCGTTCGAACGTGAGTTCGGCGTCAAAGCGAACGCGATTATTTTTTTTTTAATATCAAATTACCTTCACGGAAGAGATCCGATCGCCGACGTCTTCCCTGCGCGCTCGCCCTCATCCGACGGCAACAGTGTACGGCGAGACGGCTCGCGACGGACGACAACGGTAGACAGCGTGAGAGATACCGCGTGATCGGAAAAATGCAAATGACGAGCGCGAGAGTCACGTCGTAGCGACGCGTTCGCCGGTTGCCACGAGCGACCGGCATCGTCTCGCGAAACTGACCGCGGAATGGAAATTGGATCGATTGCGGCAAAGAGGGAGAGTGCCGAAAACAAAATTTTTCGATAGAAGCGAAATTGGAGTTCTCTTGTTGTTCGGCACTTGTATCACTACTATAATTAATATTTTCTATAACATAATATTTTCTCTGGTACTTTCAATCTTTACCATCGTATGCAGCATGATTTATGTCTCTTAAAAAAAAAAATTAATTTCTGATATTTCGGCATTTTTATTCTTTTCCAAGACAATAGCTGTTTTCCAACAAGGTACACAGATGACAGTGCAATAATGTGTCCGACATAAAGTGCTCCATCCAACTATGACACGGAATTACTCTGCGCGACACTAAAAACTACGTACGAGCATGTAAAGATGAGTATTACCAATTTTTTAAGAAATTTTATGTTTAATATGTGATAAGAGCTCTTCTTTCGCATATGTTGAACATACAATAATGTAAATTAAAAAATAAAGATATGTAACAACGCATTTATTATACTAATGTCTTACATCCATTTCTACCAATTTAGATTAACTTTTATCTCGATTTAACTTACTTTTTATCTCTTTCTAGTTCCAAGAATTAGAAAAGAATAAAAAGTAAATTAAACTGAGATTGAAGTTAATCTGCGTTGGTAAAAATTGACATTAGCAGATCAAATTAACAATAAGTTCTAATTGTTATAGGAACCTTATACAATGGAACGCCGTGTTACGTTTCCTAGCTGGAAAACAGCCAATATTGTAACATTTTAGTCATATTGCAAGAATCTCGCTGGAATGTTCAGGTTGCTGAATCGGTCCTCGATTGGATTCCACTCTCGATTCGGCCTATCAATCGCGGCGCGCCGCGAATTTCCCCGGAAACCACGATCATCGCTCACGCGAGGTAAACAAAACTCCAGGATTGCGGAACAGCGGCGTAATCGCCGAACGTGAATATGAACCAACGTAAACAGGCGGCTCTGGAAGAAATGCGAGACGAAGATTTTCCACGCAGAGTGCGACGTTGGCGCGTCGCGATCGTTCGCGCGTAAACCTCACGTTCGACGGCGGCGTTGCGATTTATGTAATGCGATTTAAAAATAGACATGTAAATCTTCTGCAGCGATCGCAAATCGATCCCACCTCGAGAAAATCGCGCCGCGGAAAGACGAAAGGCGTTTCGCGCGCGATTACATCAACGATGCGCTTGTCGATAATTAGCGACTGCTCCATGTCGAACGAAAAATTTACGAGATAAGATGCTTCGCGAACAATTAGTGTTGCACAATTTTTTTTTTACGAGCAATAAACGCGATCGCGTCCGTCGGCGCTCATCTCGATCGACGAAGATTTACTCTCGGAGTCGCGAAGCCTCGCTAAAATATCGGCCGCGGTCCCCGCGATCCAATTTCGCCCAACTTCACGTTGATAGACCGGAGCGCGGTGTGAACGGACCTTAACGGCACGTGTAGATTCTGCGAAACCGTCCCGCTCGGAGGATATCGCGAAGGATATTGCAGGAACGCTCTCAATACATCGAGTGTACATTATTAGCACAGATTATGTGAATGGTATCATTGTCGCTCAAGTGAACACACAACATTCCAGCCAAGAGTCTCGCGCAACGTAAGCGTTTGAACGTCGCGTTCATATCGCTGCAATAGTAGAATATTCGGCGCCGCAGTCTTGACTTACCGCTCTCGCCGATTTCACGTGCTGCTCCGCGCGCCAATTCCGGGCGCACTTGGGTGCCGCGATCCGTCGTGGCGCATAGTATCGACTTGCACTTGCACTCGCCGCAGCGCGAGAACGATCCGCCGGCCGGTTTTCACGACGTCGCCTCTCGACCGCCACTGCGGCGCATTCCACGGCTCCGGGATACGGACACACGATGCACACACACGTATGCACACACACGGCGGCGCACCCGGACGCGAATCAGCGTGCGTGCGCGCGTGAGCGAGCGCACGTTCACCAAGCCGATTGCGAACCGCGATCGTCGCGCGATGTATGTACAACGGCTGAGCGAGAGCCGACGCAGGAAGAAAGGCTGAAGTTCGGTTGAAAATTCGCCGAGATTACGATTCACGAGCGTCGAAACATCCAATTGCGATGACTATTGAAAGAAGGGAACCGCTGAGAGACGCAAAGTTGCAGCGGATCGATTATGAATAATTAGGTTATATCTCGCTGGTCTCACGTTCGCCGCCGGAAACGCTCGCCGGCGGAATTTCGGCGAGGGAGCGGAGACGAAAGAACGGCTTCCAGCTCGCGACGGAAAAAATGCGCACTTCCGCGTCCCTTCGTGATTCGCGCGTAGGTGAGACGCACGGACGTGCGCGCGATAATCCGGCAAGCCGCGACGAGCAACAACCGTTTATCCGCGTTGCAGATTACGCACTGCAATCGGACGCCATGATGTCGCGAAGGTTAGGACGATTCAAGGACGTATCGGGAGAGGGTCCCGGATTAATTCGAAGGTACAACGTCTTCTCCATAAAAATCGTTATTATTGCGCCAATAAATATAAATTAAGGGTATAGATATGTGGTAGCTTGAGAGCAGGGCTACATCGAGGCCATACATTGGAGCTGCCTTATCTTTATCGCCGGAGCAAACCGGAGATGTTTGAGGACCGCTGTGTTGAAATATATATATACAATTTAAATACATATATCAAATAAAATGCAACCAAATATATTTTACGACAATCTCGTTGGAAAGAGGATAGAAATAAATCGACGAAATATAAAAGCTAAAAAGAGATGACGATAATGATTAAAATTAGTAACGTAACGGTCCCGAATTCAAATTCCGGCGTCAACTTCCACCTCGTATACACTTTTCAGCGGGAAGTCACAGAAGATCTTCATATTTAGGTGATATTAGAGACTGAAATATAATCTATTTCCTCATCTTACATTACTAATTTTGCGACTACTAATTGTTGAAATCTAATGTTGATAAAAAAGAAATCATACGGTTATATCCTCTCGATACGACTATATCAAGATAAGACTATTTCTATCCATTTCCAAACGAGTGATCGTCGCAAGTCGTGATTATAAAAGATCCTCAATTTATAACGAACTTAAAATACATTTTCGAGTATCGTAAAAACTTGCCTAAGAAAATTCTTGGCGCGTTGCTCATATAAAAAAAAAAATAATTCGATACGTATTTTTGATACTTTGCACGAACAAATTGTAGATTTTAGTTGCTACTTCAATTACCAGCGTTTCGACATGCGGTCGAGTACAAAGCATTGGCCCTGCCACATATTGCGTATGTTATTGCATGAATGTATACGTTTATATAAATACGTGTATAATAATAAAAAAGTAGAAAGAGAGTCTGTGATATACGCACGCGAAGGAAGCGAATGGAATGATATAAATATCGAAGGTACGCTGGCATACCTATAAATGCTGCTTGTGTATAAAAAAAAAAAAGAGAGAATCGTTGTATCATTGCTGGCTCAACGACGGATTCGCGTCACTCGCGACGGCTCCGTTCGGCGATCCAACGTAAATAAATTATATTCGATATAAATGTTGCACACAAGGCACGCAAACCTGAACTGCGTTCGCTAGGAAGAAAGAGAGATCGACATGCAGTAACTTCGAGAAGGCTCTCTGTGCTTTTCCCTTTATCTCAACATGGAGAACCCTTTTACTTTTGTGAAGCGAAACGGTCTGCAGTGTATGTAACGCATGCTGCACTCCGGCGACGAGGCACGTACCGGCGTGCTAATCTCGTTCTCCTTGTTCCAGGCGTGTCTCGGCGACTCGATGCCAAAGGGACTGTAGAGCTTAGTCGGCGTGCGACCTAAAAGCTGCCGGGAGCGAGTCTGAGGGGTCTGCATGTTGGACGGTGATTGCTGCTCCTCCAGTCGCTGACGTCTACGTGTGGAACTCTTGAATTTCTATACATAAGAAAGGAATTTTCTTTCATCAAGTGCTACTCGTTTGGCTTTGATATATATTTGTATAATTGTCGCATTATCATAGTTATTAAACTTATACAGGCATTCGCAGTAAAAGTAAGTAGAATTTTTAATAGACAATTAAAACTCTTCTCTCTGCTAATTTGCAATAAGGCATTTTATACTAATTAAAATGTAAATAATTATTTTGTAATTTAATTAAGATTCTGATTAAACCGGACAATCAGAACTATATTATTAAATAAGGGATGAAAAATGTTAATTTGAATATATTGAAGTCGATAAAGGAAGTCCAAGTAAAACAAGAAAATCCACTTCTCGTCAATTTGTTCATAAATGTTTGTTCATCTTACCTGGGATATCGTGCCGAAAGTGGTGCGCACCGAGGATATCGTCCTGGACAGCTTCTCGGCACCGTTTCTTAGCGCTCGTCTCGAATCTGCGGACACGTTGCCGAGGCTGATATTGTTCCAGGTCCGTTCGGCCGATTCCTTCGCCTTCGGTGCTTTCTCCTTCGCGCCGTTGCTGGTCGAGCCCCGGTCCTTCTCGAATCGATCCTGTAGACGCTGACGCAAGTTCCGCGAGCTCCGCACCATCTCTGGCGAGTTTCGCACGCTCAACACCTCCCGGTGAAACGTGAACGAGACGCTGCGTGAGTCCGGTAGCATCGTGGATCGTGTCATCCCAATCCTACCGTCGTAATCCTGAATCCCCGTGCGAGGCAGTCCTTGAAACCGACGGATCGAATGACGAGACACGATCACGACCGTTGGTAACCGTTTCCGAATGATTTTTTTTAACCACCTGATATCCCTTTGGTAACAGCTAGAAGGGAAACTCCCATAACATTTTTATGGGGTCCCGCAACGTGAGGAGCGACCTGATTGGTGGACTCGGCGCTCGACTGAGAAAACAGTTTGCTGAAATTTTTTGAAATTTAATTAATGTGTGCGCGACTGTTTATGAATACTTTATCATTTGTTGTATGTTTTTTTTTTATTATGGAAAAGTATAATCAGTTAGGTGGTACAGTGTCGAAAATATTTTCTGTATTTTGATCCTTCAATCACTATTTTTTGTGATATGAGTCGACGCATGAAGTCTTCAAATATAAAAAATCAATTTACATTTTTTAGAAATAACAATTATTCAGGCTTTCAAAATTTACACGGCAAAGTTTGTATTTTATTACGAAAAAATGCGGTTTACTAAACTTGTAAATACCCCGCGCGACTGGATGGTTAAAGAATTTTCCGTATTTCGAAGAATTGTGCGATTCCGAGAATTTAGGATTTCAAATCGCGAGAGTTGTGTAATCAACGAAGTATCACGAAAATATAATTGGCAAAGAAATTGCATTGTTTAAAGATATCTTCTAGAACAGTCTTGAAAATTTCTTCAAGACGTTTTTTGATAAGATCTTTAAACTATTTAAATTAAACTATTTTTACAAAATCTTTAAAATATCTTTTGTTAAAATCTTGAAGACTCTCGTAAAAATTCTTTAAGATATCTTTTAGGCACACAGGATATAGGTTAACTTCAAAATAAATAAGGCTTCGCTCGCAACAGAGCAAAGTATTATTTTACATTTGCCACGTCTGCACAGTTAATTTGATCCGCAATAAATCCCGATAATAATAAATCGTAAATAAAATGAACGGTTACAAGCTCAACCGTTCAAAGTTGTGGCAGTCACGCACTTCCGCGGAACCGTCGGCCTTTAATAATAACCTCGCCGGTGCCTCTAGCTATTTTCTTACTCCGTGCACTCGGACGCGCGTACCACGTGACTCTCGTTGTCACGGCCGGCGTGAGAGCGCGCGGGGGAGGGCGGCGGCGTTGCCGTCAGTCAGCCGCGAGCCCGCGGCCCGTACCGGCAACGCTGCCTCTTACGGCCACTCGTCGTCGTCGGCGGCCGCGGCGCAGTGTGCAACATTCGTGCGGACAAACACACCCAATGTTTGTGTTTTCGTGCGCCTCGTGATAATAAAAATCGTTTGCGGTCGTTGTCGCGCGAAGGTTGCTCGCTTGACGCGCGCGCGGCAACGGACGCGCGCCGCCCTGGTATGTGAACTGTCGCCCGCAACGACGGACGGTCCACGTCGTCGGCGTCGCGCTGCCACCGTCCGGCCCTCGAGATGTGGACGACGACGAAAACGACCAAGTACGGCGTCGGTAAGTCCGCGTATTTTATCTCGCACCGCGAGGCGCGTTTTATCTCGTTTCCTCTCCGAGCGAACGCCGCGCGGCTCCGCTCGCTCGCCGCTCACTTCGGAGCTGTCAAATTCGCGGCGCGGCTCCGGCCGGCGTGGCCCGGCCCGGCTTCCGGCCGCGAAACTACGCGGCGCACGGCGTGACAGCTAGACGGTTTCGCTCGCGACGGACGATGGTCCGGCGAGGATCCATCCTCGTGACGGATACGCTCGCTCGCCGGCGGCGGCGGTATACGTGCGTGTATTGCGTGTGCTCTCGCACCACGCGCTGCGCGCGTATGGGTGCCCCTGCGTGTGCTCCATTCATGCATTGATCGAGATGCGCGCGAGTAGTAAGGTCCGCGCTTGACAAGCCGAGCCGGTCCCGGATTTCGCGCCTCCGCGCTTCTTCGACGCGCGGCGAAACGCACCCGGCCGAAACATCTCCTCGATCCCCCGAATCTCGCGGGATTTATGCAAGTTTGGAATAGGCCGCTCGAGAGGATGATCAATGTCCTATTCTTCGGATCAATGTAGATTAATCGTAATCTCGGTTTAATTTACTATCCCTTTCTAATGTCCATTTCTACCAATGCAGATTAATTTTGGTTCAACATATTTTCTATCTTTTTTTAGTCCTAAGAATTAGAAAAAGATGAAAAGTAAGTTAAACTGAGATTAAAGTTAATCTGCATTGGTAGAAATGGACGCAAGGCCTAATTCCATAACTTACTTTAACCGAAGTTTAGCTAACAATATTCAATAGAAGAGTGTATTTTACATAAAACGAACTCTTCTATCGGATATTATTAGTTAGACTTCGGTTAAAATAAGTCGTGGAATTGAGCCTAAGAATTGGAGAAAGATAGACGGTAATTACCGAACCGAAATTAAAGCTAGTCTGCTTTGATAAAAAAATGGACGTAAGACTCTTCTTTGTGGCGACGTTTCGCACGACGCTGCCGACGGTAATTTTGGTGCGCACATTGCTGATTTGCTATATTAGATACTAAAGTAGTAGTGCGTCGGTGAATATTGTCTCGGTGAATTCTAATTTGCGTGAAGATACGGGAAAACGTGACGCACTCTAATTATCATGTTCACGTTTCCGTCATTAGTAAAGATATAGTGCGGAGCGTTGTACAGGAAGAGAATTTTGCAAAAATGCGATATCGATTGCCATGTCATATCTAGAACCGCAAACGGAAAAAGTCACAAACTCATCCTTGCAATCGAGCTAACTTTCAAAGTAGAAAAGTCTGACCAGAAGTTTAATTAATATTGTCTTTAATTAAAATGCTGCAGCTCGCAATTCTTTCTTTCTCTCTCTCTCTCTCTCTCTCTCTCTCTCTCTCTCTCTATACACAAAATCCGCTTTACCTAAAGTAATCGAAATACACAGACGCAGCAGTTTACAAAACGTAAAAGAACGCAAGAAAATGTAGGAAGAAAGAAGATAGAATTACATTAAAAAAAAGATTAAAAAATTTTACAGCTAGCTTTTGAATGATGAAGTAAAAAGGTCTGATGTGCAGTTTAATTAATGTTTAATTAAAATGCTGCAGCCCCTACAATGCAGTTCTACAAAATCCACACTACTTAACGTAATCGAAATACACAAACGTAGCGATTTACAAAACGCATAAAGAACTCAAGGAAATATTTTTATATAGGAAGAAAAAAGATAGAATTACATTTTTTTTAATAACAAAATTTTACAATTAGCTTTCGAACGATGAAGTAAAAAGGTCTGATGTGAAGTTTAATTAATTTTTACTTAAAATGTTGTAGCTTCTACAATGAAATTCTACAAAAGCCACACCACTTAACGTAATCGAAATACAAATGTAGCGTTCACGAAATATAAAGAACGCATGGAAATATTTCTTAAAGAAAGAATATGGAATCGTACATAAAAAAAAATACAGAATATTTTTCGTGGTTCGTAAGGTATGTTCAAAAGATAACACATGGAATTTTATCGTTGGTATGATGATTAGCTGTGTTAAGTGACCGTGTCTGCTCGAGGATCTCTGACGCGGCGAAAAGTGCGCGAGGACGAAGAACGAGACCCCGGCTTCGGAATCGGAATCAATTTACGAGCCGGCGTCGTTCGTCCGGCATTTTTTCGCGATTAATTAACGCTTGCGTTAATTCCCCGGCGCTCAGTTTAAGGTCGTTACCATCACCGTCGGCGCAATCTTCTTTCAAGCAGTGCAAGCGGCTCTAATCCGATAAATAGCGCCTTTAATCAGGATGAAAAGTCGATTCTTTGGTCTTTCCGCTTTTAATCATATCGGCATGCCTCAATAGGGCCACTTATCTGGGATAAATGTTTATGAAATTCATTAGATAAAAGCGAGTAATTACGGGGAAAGATATGAGGAAAATAATCGATGAGACGATAAAAACGAGCAGAACAATATCGTAAAAATTTTTTTTTAAAACGGATACTGTCCTAGAGATATTTGTTTCTTCTATTTACTCTACATAAACGGAGCGTCCGACAAGTTAGAATAACATTAAATTAAGTCTGTCCGGTTGGAATGTCGATCTTGAGGTTTTTTTTTAACAAGTTTTTCGATCCCCAACGTCAGATATGTTTCGCCGACTGCTCGTTCGCTCGTGATAGCTTCCGGGATTTTTCTCGACTACGGCCAGACTCGCACGGTCTCAGTGTGTATGTTAGCGACGCGATTAAAGCACAATCTTCCAATCTACCAATGTACGGCGCTATTCACGCGGTCATGCCCCTATGCATTATTTCTTTTTAGCGGGACCATTGTAGATGTAGAACCGTAACTGCGCCGTTCCCTCCTCTCTTTTTCTCTTTCATCTGCTCTTTCTCTCGTGGCAAGTCTGCAGATGCGTTAGTCCTGCCATTACCGGGATCCCTCGTGCCACAGGCTCCGAACACCAAAGGCAGATCCATTTTAACTCGAAAATATCGGGAAAGCCTTCGGAGCGCCGTCCTCTTTTTACGGTATCCCGCCGGTGCCATTTCCGGTGACCCATAATACTGTAGTACTTCTTTTAAAACGTAATTTTATTTTTTGTTTCAAATTTTACAGTGGAGTCGTATCATCAACTATTTTGGACTTTAATTTTGTTTTCGCAAAATTTCATGGCAGACAATCTTTATATTTATGATTCAAAACTTTGCGTTGCGAGCACAAGTTCTCGTAGCAAGAAGCATAACATTATACAGAAAATGTCAAAAAGATGATTCACGAACTCCAGGAGAAATAAAACTCTCACATATCAATATCCATTTCTCAAGATATATTGCGCGAGTCTCACGTCTATCGACGAGACGCTATTACGCGATGCAACTTTCGAAGCCATTCAGCCGCACGTAAATGTTAATATTAGTATCAGCTATCTCGCAATGTGAGTGACGTTATCGGTGCGTTTCCTGCCGTCTCTCCTTCACCGTTTGTTAACCACATTTTACGCGCGCAAAAAGCTCCCCGGTAATTCAGCCGGCGGTGTCGCATGTACATACATACGTACGTAAGCGTGGATATGACCCACCGGCGCTTTTGACATTTTATGATCGTGCATAAAGCGACGTTTCCGCTGCGCGAAAAATGTGCGGCGTTCGCTTCTGCCGCGCGCGGCGGAAATAGCCGACGGTATTTTGCGCAACCGCGAGAATTTTCTTGTGTTCTTCCTCGGGTCCGAATTTCCGGAGATTCACGACTAAACTAAAACGACAGACACAATTGTAGAATAGTAAACAGTATTTTATAAATTAAAGCTCGAGGACAACATTTACATTTACGATTTAGTAAAAAAGATTTTCAATTTTTACAAATTAAGCGCAAATTATTTTCACGAATTTAACGTCCGTTTTTAATTCTCGAATTATTATACGCTCCCCTGAGGCTATGCGTAATTTTTCTCGGGAAAGAAGACCGAGGCTGTCACGAGGGTCCAAGAGGCATTATGATTTCAGATGTCATTGTTTATGTCTTCATTTCGCGACCCTTCTGTCTCGTCGCAACCCTATCTTTCACCGGTATTATTGATATCCGAGGCTGGCTCCGCACGTGTGATTCTGCCCACGTGTGTGCGCGTACGAGGCGGGAGCTCTAATGGTTCCCTCGTGCGAACTTACCTTCCGTTATTGTTATTTATTATCATATTTATTGCACGAGTAAAATCTCGCTCCCGTATAATTTACTTACTGCCTCGTGTTTTTTTTCCTCGCGCGAGAGGAATATTTTAAATGAAGATAAATATTTTAACACATAATTTTTCACGAACTAAAAATTTTACAGCGTATTTATAAAGTTATATTATCGTGTGTATTAGTATGTTGTTGGTGCTGGTTGTTCGCTTCGCGTTTCCTCGCGTTTCCCTCATTCGAAGTACACATAAATTTTTAAGTTTCGAGAGTGGCGCATACGAAACCATCATTGACGCTCAAAGGGAAAGCGAACTGCAGGGGATCGTAGAAAGGGCGGAAAATTCGGGAAAAGGAAGGCAGAAATGGCCGCCAGATCTGTGCCTGCGGTCCCCCTACGGTCGCGAATGTTTCGTACGGTCGAGAAAGGGAGTTATCGATTTAATTCCCCGGGAAAAGCTATGGGGGGAAAGCCGCGCGACGTGAACACTTCGCGGTCTATCCTTTGTTCGTGTTGTGCTAGGAATGGAAGTCTTTCGGAGCATGGTTTTGGAATATTTAAATTATTTTTTATTTTATTGTGAGGAGAGAAAAAGGAAGAGAGGCACAAATGATAAGATGAACTGGCAATGAAATCGTTGTGAAATCTCATATAATACAAAAAAATTACAATTTTCATTTCTCTAAACTTTATTGTACTTGTATATCTCATATAAATTAATATATTATCTTTTATTCCGCGCATATATCTTGCTGCATATTTTTTATTTTACTACAGATATTTCACTGCGTTTTCCATAAAAATGTTTTACCTTACGTTTATTAACCCCTTACTTTGATCTATCTACAATTTCTCTTGCTCGTGTAATTCCATTGTATTTTCGTCCCTACCTTTTATTCAAGTTATCTTAAACGAGATACCGTATGTTCATTGTCCTGCAAAAAAAAAGTTAATTTACACTGTCTGTGAATTTTCAACGAATACGAAATTAAAAATATTCCGGGAAATATCCACGAAGGAAAGCTCCATCCGATCTGTCTCTATTACGCAGGGAAATTTTCTATTAAGGCCAGGAGACTATACGGAATAGTCTGTCTGCCGTCCGGTGACGCAAAACATTCCGCGTATAAGTGACATTCTATTGATCGCACTGTCTCTTTCGCGGCGAACACGTGGCAGCGCATTGTCGCGAACCTCTGCCCACAGATCACAGCGAAATACCTCATTGTGTTGCCCGGCAAAGAGGAAAAAAGAAAAAAAAGATCATTCGCGCGGACGTTTTGTGTGATGTCGATTCATCTGTCGTCGCGATTCCACAGGTCGCAAATCTAAAAGAATGATTTGCAGCGATTGAATTTATTTCGTCGATGAGAATAGAGAGCGGGAAGTTTCTGTATTTTACATTCACAATCTGAAGTTACTTCTTTAATTTTGCAATTTACAGTTTAAGGACGTTGAAATTCTAATCGATGATTCTAAATTCGTTATCTTATATTTGTTCTTTCAATACATACTAAATTTATTCATTATTGGATTATTTTTAACTTTTAAATGAGATTCGCGTTTAAAATTCGATTAAAATTCGCATTTAAGTACATCTGTTTTTGTTTTGTCAAATTTCATGACAACAAAAACAGATGTACTTAATACGTATGCGGTAATCGATACGCGTGAATGAAGCGCGTCGCTCGTGAATGTGGAAAAAAATGGAGCAATTCACGTGGTGCAGCATGATGTGTGGCTGTCAAAAATTGTGCCACGCTGTCCCACGCACACTGCTCGTAGACAGTCCCAAACGTGGGCGAGCAAGTGTAATGCCAGTTAACGTATACAGGATGTCCCAAAAAAGACGAATAGCGACATCCTGTTATCGGTGTAATTTACGAGTTTCTATACAAAAATTGAATTGCTTCGGTATTGCTTTATTATTTAACATCAATTATTGAATAATGTTTTAAATTATTATATGTATATATGAACAAATTAGCTTCGAAGTTCTATCTTAATATTATTTTAATAGAAATTTAAATGACAAGAGAGCTCCGGACTGCTTAGAAAACATTTTGAAAAAAATATTTTGTATTATTTATTATATTATCTTGTATTAATAAAAATATTAGAGAATAGATTTTTCGATTGTAGAAATATTGATTCTATATTTTTTCTTATTTTTTTGTTTTCGACACCTTCGCCTATACCTACGCATACGTAAGCCGAACGTAAGCATACCCAAGAAAACACGTGAAGAACTGGAAAGAGAGAATGAAAGAGAGAGAAGGAAAAAAAAGAGAAAGGAAAGAAAAGAAATAGAGACACGCTCATTGAGATGCGTCCCGTGTGCGTTTCTCCAGCGACCGAGGACCGGAAGCTGGCTCGTCGTACGTGCATCGTCACGCATATCCGGTATTCCGGAGTTGGGTTATCGTGGCTGACAATTCTAGGAGAGAAGCCCGAACTGCCAATCTCCGTAGAGAAACATTAATCCGATCATTGAAGTCATTATTGTTACGAGCTTAAATGTAACAGTTATCAACGCATTTAGTAAAATGCTTAGAAAAATACAGCTGCTATGAAGATATAAACTTAATACAATAAAGTCATATCTCTAGAAAAACGATAAAATCTTATCACTTAGCGATACGATCACTAACACTATCATATAGATAATTATAAAACAAATATAATATACATGTATATAATTTATACTAATTAATACATATATATATATTTTATATGTATATAATTTATATATATATGTATAATATTAATATTAATAAATAAATAAGATAATATTAGTTTATGTATACATTATATAGACGCAAAATGATATAATTTTCGCTACATATTGTATTACAATATTTTACAATTTAATACAGTGAATTATAATTCTAGTATAATTGTGTCATAATTTTACTGTTTTGATTAGTTCTGATATGAAGAATTATTATGCACTGCTTATAAACCGTAGCGAATGCAAATAGACATGATTGTGCCGCTTCGTCGCGCGCTATTAACAGTTATCAGTCGTGGCACGTTAGTTTACGCGAACGATGTAACGAGATCTGGTTAACTGGTGAATGACGGGACGGCGGTGCTCGTTAAAAATATCATCGCGTCATATCGCCGTGGCGCACAGTTCTCGTAGATAACGTCCGTTGTGATCTCTTTTACAGCTGTGTACAACTGGCGGGGGGACACACGTTATGGATTACCCCTGGAGATCGGAGAGACTGTACAGATCCTGGAAGAGTGCGCAGGTACGTAATCTGATACTTGATCTTATCTCCATTTCTCGCACGCACGAGATCGATATATCTCATATGTCGTGAATTATGATATCGTAAGGTCAAGGGAAATGACGACGTCACCAGGAAACGTAGCGTAATCATGCATCCTGGGAATATCACTGGTTTAATGATATAGATATAAGCTGGAGAGAAAATATTAATATGTATATCAACATTTACTTTTAATTCAAAGACTTTCATTAAGATATACTTTATTAACTTGCCTCTTCTTCATATATATGTGTATATATATATATATAACTGTACATATATAATTATTACATTATCCTATATCAAGTAATGTTTGCACTGTTACCTCGCTAAAATTAATTTTAGGCAGTTTACTCTACCAAATTAACTTGCGGAATTTGGTAGAAATATTACATTAATTATTTACCAAGCAAAATCACAATAGAGATGGAAAACCGTTGTATCTCTTGGCCATGCAAAATTATTGTGTTGACTGATATCAATTTACCATAATTAAACAATGTTATTTGATATTAATTAATTTTAACATTGATATTCGGATGCGGCATTACTGTCTAAATGAGCAATGATTGCGCATCGCACGTCTATATCGTTCCTAGTGCCAGAGATATTGAGATGTAAGTCGAATGCACTCAGTGAAGTGCAACTGAAATGGGATTCCCGACGATTCCAGGCTGGTACAGAGGCTTCTCGACGAAGAATCGCGCGGTGAAGGGGATTTTTCCGAGTTCCTACGTGCATCTGAAGCCCTGCAAAATCGACAATGAAGGTCTCTTCGAGTCGGTTATACCATTGGAGGATCCAGTGGTCCGGGAAGTTACTCTGGTCTTGCGAGAATGGGGTAGCATTTGGAAGAGGTTGTATGTGGTGAGTACATCGCATTCTGTACTACCTTCTACCCCCCTTCTCCCCTTTGTCATTGCGAAAAGATCTGTCTTTGTATTACTGGTTGAGAGGATATTTTTCTGTTATTAAAAATGCGATCGATGAAGAAAAAATTGCGATCCTTTTGTACGTTCTTACTTGCTCGTTCATTTTTTGCTTCTGCAATTTATATTTTTACATCATTGATATATCTTGAATAGGGGTCTATAAATAAATAATTCTATATCTATTGATGAATTTTTATTAGTCACACAATTTTCTTCTATTTTTCTTTCTTGCTTTTTAGAAAAAAAAATCTTCCTTTACTTTTCTGTGTGTGTATTTCACGTTATGTAAAGTTATTCGAAACACGTAGGATTGATTTTAAAGTACACATCTTTTTCTTTATTTTCGGGGATACGTATAAAACTCTTTTAGCGATTTAAAACATGATCCTTTGGCCTGGCTGTCTGATGCAGGAGCGCGAGGAGTACAAGTTCAACGCGTTGCGTAAAGTGATGCGGGAGCTATTGGAATGGCGGCGGCAACTTTTGGCCGGCACCCTCACCACTGATCAGACGCGAGAGTTGAAGCTGAGGATAATCAATAAAGTGGACTGGGGAAATCGGTAAGTCAGAAAAAAGTACACTATTCTACATTAAATTCGCGGCACGTGCCGCAGGAACGATCGGGAATTTCCTCTCGTCTCATTCATGCTTTTATAGGAAAAATTTATTAAGTTTTTTTAATTATTGGTCGATTGCGTGGTTCACCAGTGAATTTTCTCTAACGATGGCATATAATCGATAATAATATAACTGAAGCATGATATTTACTGTATCAAACGGCGCAAACATATTGATTTTTATTAGCAATCAAGGTGTTACGAATAGAGAGAAGAAAATATTAAAACTTACATTTTATAAAAAAATTTTTATTTTGCAATCTAGAATATACTATATACTCATATAAGTCAATTTTTACTAGAAAATTTAGTCGAATAATTCGCGCGCAAAGTGGTCTTTTGTGCAATTAGAGAAAGCATTTAGTTTAGTAGCTTCGAATTCGAAGTATTCGCCGAATAGTTTCAGTTGTTACAGCTGAAGAAGAGAACTTCGGAATTGATTCGCTCTCGCGTGACCACGCGCTAATTAAGTTCGCTTGCGCGCGCGATTGCTGCATAAAAGCGAATAATAGTCTAGACTCTTGGCAGGAATTTCTTTTTATTCTCTATCATTCTCTTTCATATTAATCGCTATAACGACGTTGCACATGTCGGCAGTCTTCCTCTCATCAAACGCGAGTCGGGGGAAGCGTTTCGCTTCTCCTAAAGAATACGCTAATGCAACCTTTTTTTTCTTGATTCTATATATATACATATATGTATATATACATATATATAAAAAAGCACATTTTGCGAACTATTATATCTATAATTGATCTCTCTCTCTCTCTCTCTCTCTCTTTCACTCTCTTTCTCTCCCTCTCTCTCGTTCATCTTAAACATCTATCTTATCACTCGGAGCGCGATTATCGATAATCTAACGGGATACGGATACCGTAAAGGGAAAGGGTCGTAGCGTTACGTTATACATAGTTATTGTCGGTGGCGCTTATACATCATCTTCGCGAGAGGACGTGGGGAACGTGTTCGAGCGTCGAGGGAAAGTTTCTATTGTTTCTGTTAACAGGAAGGAGGATTACCGCGTATGTGATAATTAATCGCGCGAAGTAAAGTCTACTTAGGAGACAGCATAATATTCAGGGACGATATCATTCTTTCGTGAACAAACTGAAGTAATCCCAATTAGGGTTAATGAAGTACTTAATTATATCATCAAAAACGAAGATC